>LR812531.1:31125547-31233047 GCA_903798195.1 Danio kyathit | reverse complement strand
ATATGCTGTTATAATAAATTAGTCATTAATTAAATAATAAATAATAAAAGTCTTTAATGCCACTGATTGATTTAATGGATCCTAGCTATGAGTATGAGCATCCATGTAAATAATGATAAATGATAAAATGGAGGTCTCATATTGACCCCATGAGTAGTGATCACATTATTCTGTACCAACTTGTAACATGTAGCATTTTATATGTATACAAAAACATATATAAATATAAAATGTTAATCATTGCAATTATTTGTATTAACTTCATAAATAATGAAGCTCTAGATCAGAGTTTCCCAAAGTGGGTTTTATCAGTTAAAGAAAAATGTATAAATAACTAAATATCCTAAATAACATTCTACCATCCTAAATACATTCATAATTATATATATATATATATATATATATATATATATATATATATATATATATATATATATATATATATATATATATATATATATATATATATATATATATAATATATATATATATATATATATACTGTATATAATATATAAAATGATCTGCATGTCATGTGGCCATTATGCAATATCTCAAAACTGTGGTGATTCAAGTGCTTAATGATAGAAATAATCACTTAAAATATGAAACATAATTTAAATATTTTAGGTCACAACACCTTTAAAGAGCACCTATTTTATTCGTTTTCAAGATGTATGATAAGTCGTTTGTGTCTCCAGAATGTGTCTGTAAAGTTTCCGCTCAAAACACCCATTATTATTTATTATAACTTTCAGAATATTGGAATTTTCAGAATTTTCTAAACACAATGTACATTATGTTAATGTACAAAATAAAGCTGATTTAATTTCCACAAACTGGGATTGAAGCATCTTCTTTTATAACTATACTGACATGGGTCTGTGGTTATAAAATATAGATGGTAAAATCACTGTAATTCATTATAAATATAAAAAGTTTTAAAAATGTTTTAAACTTGTTTACATTTAATGATGATCACAGCAAGCTGAACAGATCTTTTAATCCCAGTTGCTTTGCGCATGTCCTGTCTTGTAAATATGATTATATGCATGTAGACATGTTAATATGCGGCTGTCAATCAATTCGGTGGGTGGGGAAACGCACTCCTACGTCACAATGTGGTGGGCCTCAAAATGGGAGGGATTTGGATCCTATTTTAAATTTAAATTTAAATTTTTAAAAATAGACTGATTGTCTTTATATTACTCCAATATGACTGTGGACACACTATAACTTCACACAGTTATCTCCAAACAGCTGACAAAGTTCAAAGTTTATTTCAAAATTAAACAATGTCTAAAAAGAGTTTGGCACCTTAGAAATAAAGTAATAACAAAAATAGTTAAAGAAAATCTCTGATAAATATCATGATACATTACAAGACATTTACTCAAAATATACTTACTACTTTAATCCATTTTTAATACAATTTATTTTCTTGTTCAGTTGACAAACCAGAGACTTAAACTAAAAATGAGTAACCTAAACTAAATGAGAAATTTTCAGTTTGTCTGCAACAAAAAAGACCTGCAAACATCTCCCTAATAGACAGAGACAGAGAAAACTATGAACACACCATCACTGCTCTTTCCAGAAACTTAAGGCAGACACAGTGAGCTTTTCTCATCTATTTTCCCTTTCCTCTCTCTCCTGCTCTCCGCCACACATCTGGTAGGTCCGCTGACAAGCTCTTGAACTGTTGACAATAAGTTGATGGGCTAAAGCCCCCCAATAAACATCTCTGGTGCCACCTCAGCCCAGCTGCTAGTGTTTAGGGCTGAGTTGAAAGTGGCCGAGCAGCGAGGCCTGAGTGTCATTAGGCACTGTGTTTATGTCTGCATGCATGCGGCCTGGCCAGTGATTCGACACTTTTCAACACATTCTTGGGTTGCCTGCGTAGGAATCCTGTTGCAAAACACATAAAAGTAAAGGAGAGAGCATGAGTCCTCTTTTTGGAGTGGGCCATAGAGTGAATCAAGAGGCTATTCAGAGCTGTGTGCATGTGTGCACGTACTGTGTGTGCGTGTGCATGCGTGTGTGTGTGTGTGACAGATTGTGCTGTGTCTACTGCCAAATTGTTTGGTGCTGTTGAACTAGCAGTTATAAGGAGACACACAGGTAAAGAAAAGGTGTGCTGCTTTATAATTAAGACTAGAAACTATTACTATTACTCTCTAATAATGTGCCACATATTGTCATCATTGACTGAACTGAAAAAAGACGTTTTTAACTTTTATGTTGATGTAGACAACATGCTTTCTTCTTAAATTAATTAGAGAAAATGCTGTGAATGAAATAAAATGTGTTTATGTATTTTTTTAATTGTATGTAATTTATTTATTTATTCATTTTCTTTTTGGCTTTGTCCCTTTATTAATCCGGGGTCGCCACCGCGGAATGAACCACCAACTTATCCAGCACATGTTTTACGCAGCAGATGCCCTTCCAGCTCAACCCATCTCAGGGAAACATCCACACACACTCATTTACACACGTACACTACGGACAATGTAGCCTACCCAATTCACCTGTAGCGCATGTCTTTGGACTGTGGGGGAAACCGGAGCACCCGGAGGAAACCCACACGAACGCAGGGAGAACATGCAAGCTCTACACAGAAACGCCTTGACGGCTTGAACCAGTGACCTTTTTGCTGTGAGGCTACAGCACTACCTACTGCGCCACTGCGTTGCCTTGTATATAATTATTTAATAGTAATAATAATAATAATAATAATAATAATAATAATAATAATAATAATAATAATAATAGTGTCATGGAAAGAAGGTTGCTGATTTGAGCCCCAGCTGGCTAAGTTGGCATTTCTGTGTGGAGTTTGCATGTTCTCCTCGTGTTCGCGTGGGTTTCCTCCGGGTGCTCCGGTTTCCCCCACAGTCCAAAGACATACAGGTGAATTGAATAAGCTAAATTGGCCATAGTGTATGTGTGTGAAAGAGAGTGTATGGGTGTTTCCCAGTGTTGGGTTGCAGCTGGAAGGGCATCCACTGCATAAAACATATGTTGGATAAGTTAGCGGTTCACTCCACTGTGGCGACCCCAGATTAATAAATGAACTAAGCCGAAAAGAAAATTAATGTATTATTATTATTATTATTATTATTATTATTATTAATAATAATAATTGTATAATGTTGTATTATTAGATTATTGCTTGATTTTGCAGGGTCAATATACCATAACTAGTAAAAATAAAATATAATAATAATAACAATAATCATATTTTTGTTGTTGTTAACACACTATAGTGTATGTTTTTGTAATATAACATTGTTGCATTGTTATTGCTTGATATTGAATTTCAATTAGTTTGGTATTTTTTATTATTGTATAAATAACAATAAAAGTTCCCACTTTATATTAAGTGGCCTTAACTAATATGTGCTTAAAGAGAAATTAATCATTTGTTACAATTTACTTATTGTGTTTTTACATTGTAATTTTTGATTGAATCAATATCTGCATGTAATTACATCTGTAATTAATTTCTGTTATAACATTTATAATTACACTGTTTATTCATCTCTTTCCCCTTATCCAATCCCTAAACCTACCCATACCACTAAACTTGTCCCTAACCCTACCACTTTCCCACCTCAAGAGCACCAGAAGTGTTCTGAAATACATTATGAACACAGTACATTACAATACATTTAATACATTGTATTTATTTTTTGATGCAAATACATAGTAGTTAAGAACACCTAATAATAATAATAATAATAATAATAATAATAATAATAATAATAATAATAATAATAATAATAATAGTAATAATAATAATAATAATAATAATAATAAAAATAAAAATAATAATAATAGTAATAATAAATAAATAGATAAACAAATAAATAAATAAATAATAATGAGGATAATGATATTAATAAATAATAATAATAATAAATAAATAAATAAATAAATAAATAAATAAATAAATAAATAAATAAATAAATAAATAAATAAATAAATAATAATAATAATAATAATAATTACTTTGGTTTGTCAGTGTTTTGGCATTGTTTTTTATTTATATTCATATTGTAAATGTATACAAATGTATGTCACGTTTATTTGACATTGAGTTGTTGTACTTGTCTACAGCTATTGGACTGAATTTCATTTACATTTCTAAAAGTTTTGATCACATCCCTCGGCAGTATCACTTTATGCAGTCTAACATTTTTCATCTCTGTGTCCTTGTTGTGAGCATTTTATATTACACAAGACTATTATATCAGTCATTTCCCCTTTCTCCTTCTCTCTCTTTCCCTCTCTTTTTTTCTCTGAAAATCTTACTAGCTCTTGTGCTCCACCTGCTCTGAAGGCCAGTTGGTATGTCCGAGTGTTTACCACTGCAGATGGTGCCGGATGAGGAAAGCTGGGTCACGCTGAAGGACTGACCACAGTGCTTCATCATACCCAGAGAAAGTGACCCTGGAGGTCACAGCACACACACAGGCTTAATTTTGCAGCAATTAATCTCCCCTCAAGAGACTTTAGAGTGTGAGCATGTGTGTCCTGTGCTGGAGTTACAGCCCGGCCAAGGTGGAGGCCCAGCCATCTTATCGTCCAGGAGAAGCTTAATATGAAGAGATTAGATGGCATGAAGGAGATTACAGCTCGGCCTTTAAAGCATTGTCTTCTTACCTAACAGGAACCTGATCCAAATCCATCACAGGGCAACAAGGCCATCACTCCGTCCAGCATAGATGACAGGACGCAGATGTATACCAGACGATGAGTGGGTGGAAAATCAGGCTAAAAAAAAAAAAATTATAAATAAAAAGTCAGAAGAAACAGCGATGGAAATGAAAGAGGCGGAGCTTTCGGTGGGATGGAAGAGAGGTGTTCCTCGTATAAAAAGCCTCTTCACTGGTTTGGAAAATTAGCTAGGCCTTGTGGTCTACTGGAGCCTTTTATTTATTGATGTAAAGAAAGATAACCACGCCACCTTCCGTATTCGCTCCATTTGCATGAGCGAGGGAAGATTAGGAGTGAAAATCAAACCAAATAAATAACCCCCCTCTCCCTCCTCACCTCCCCTTCCCTTCCCAGACACACACTAGCCCCTCTGCCATAATAAACACTTTGCAAAAAAAGTCGCAACAAAGTTTATTTTTCAGACAATCACTGCCAGACTATCCAGTGGATGTGTGCTGTATTAATCTCAGGGAACTTTGTTTATTGGCTGCAAAGGTTGGAAAGTAAAAGCTGCCCAATGTAACCATCGAATTAAGCTGCTATAAACAAAGTTGCTGTAAATGCATGCTTTTTATACAGTGTTTGAGTTACATATCAGGCTTTTTTTTAGCAGCTTAACGTCTTCTGCAGGAGTTTAGAAGTCACGTATACATTCACGAGTCTCGTGTTGATGTCTAAATGTGGTCCGGTTTCAGTGAAGTGTAAAGCAGAAGGGAATCCAATCAGTTTCGCTTACACTGAACGTCGGTTTGAATGTGTTTGAGTAGCAGCGCTAAATCCTCCATCATGGTTAGCGCCACCTTCTAATGTCTATCCATCACATTAAGTTCTCACTTTTGTCCTGAGCCGAGTTGTCAGAAACGGCATTAAATATTTTAGCGCTAATGTAGAATTTAACTGAGCCTTTTAAATTTGAATTGGGGTCGGAATTTGAACTGGGATAAAGCAAACAGGATGCAGAACTGCAGGGTGATTTTAAATGTTGTTGTGAAGTAGAATGAAAATGAATCAAATGAATTATTACGTGTTATTTGAGTATTATGTACTGTTGGTATGTAAGAACAAGATTTTTTTTTTTTTTTATAATATTTTATAATTTAATAATATTTTGAGATTGCTTTTATTTTCATATTAACAGTTTTCATTTCAATTTAGTATTTATTATTTACCTAATAAATGTTATTTATTTGTGTCTATTTTTTCTAATTGTTTTTCATTTTTATATATTTTTTGTTTGCTTTTCCTTCGTTTTGTGTTTTAATTGTGTTCTGATGAACAAATGAGGAACAATACATTTTTTACAGTATTTATTCATCTTTGTTTAAATTAGTTATTAGTATGAAAGAAAAGTTGTTAATTATTAGTTCCTGTTAACTAATGTTAACAATCACAACTTTAATGCATTAGTAAATGTTGAACTATGATTAATAAATGCTATACAATTATTGTTTTATTGGTAACACCTAAAATAGTATTATTAACTTGTATTAGTTAGTGTTATAAATGCTAGAAAAATTTAGAAAAGAATTGTTATGAGAACTAGAAAAAAATAAGTTATAAGATCTTAAAAAATTAGGTTGTAGGAACTAGAAAAAAATGTTATGAAAACTAGAAAAAAAAACACTTATGAGAACTTGAAAAATTAAGTTGTAGGAACTAGAAAAAATTGTTATGAAAACTAGAAGAAAAAATGATGAGAACCTGAAAAATAAATGAAGTTGCTATTACTAGAAAAGGTAAGTTGAAGTACCTAATTAACTACAAAAATAAGTTTCAGGAACTGTGAAAAAATAAGTTGTAGGAGCTGGAAAAATTCGATTGCAGCAACTAGAAAAATTAGACTATGAGAACTAGAAAAAATAAGTTGTGAAAGCTAGAAAATTAAGTTTCAGTAACTAGAAAAAATAAGTGATGAGAACTTGAAAAATAAGTTGTCGGAACTAGAAAAAAATAAAGTTGCAGTAACGAGAAAAAGTTAAGTTGCAGTAACTGAGTAACTAGAAAAAATAAGTTATGAGAACTAGAAAAATTAAGTTTCAGGAACTGGAAAAGTAAGTTGTAGGAGCTGTAAAAAGTTGATTGCAGTAACTACTAAAATTAAGCTATGAGAACTAGAAACATTAAGTTGTAGAACCTAGAAAATTGAGCTGCAGTAACTAGAAAAAAATAAGTGATTGGAACTAGAAAAAATAAAGTTGCTGAACTAGAAAAGTTTCAGTAACTAAGTAACTAGGAGGAGTTAGAAAAATTAGGCTGCAGTAACTAGAAAAATTAAGTTGTAGAGGCTAAAAAAATAAGTTTCAGTAACTAGAAAAAAAAGTGATGAGAACTAGAAAAATTAAGTTGCAGTAACTAGAAAAAAATATTTATGAGAACTTGACAAAAAAAAAAGCTAGTTTTTATTTTTTCATTAAATTCTTTTTTATGTCTTTCAAACTGCAAATTCCACATTAACTTCTTTTCAATTTGATTCAAAATCTCAATCCTAAATTAAAAGGGAGCCCATTATTGGACGTTATATAAAATGAGTCCACTGATGCTTTCGTTCATGGGTGTTCAACGATAAGCACACTTGGACTGCAGGCTGAGGACAGAGTGATGTTGACTGGAGGGCAGAGATGTTCGCAAACAGCCACAGCACAGACAGGAGCAGCCCTGAGTGTGTGTAAATGTGGCTGCTCCTCCTCCAGGAGTCCTCAACGGGGCAGAAAATGGGCATGTGCTTGTGGTCCAGTGAAGCCCAGCCTGCACCGCTGCCCCTCTGCCTCCAGATGAGGCCTCAGCGGCTCGTTCTCCAGTGGATTCAAATCAGCATTTGCACTGTGTCCTTTCCTCTCCTCCCCATTCTCCTTTGCTGTCCTTTCCTCATTGTTCATGCAGCTCATTCGACTAATGAACCAGTGCAAGTGCATTTTATGAGAGAGATAGCCAAATATTCACAAGGGACATAAAACCCCACATAACAACAGCACAGATGGAGCAGAGGCACATGACAGACAGGCCCCGTTCAGAAAACAAGTATGAGGCGAGTCTCTATATCCAACAGCCTCTTATTCTAGCCACTATTACCATCTCTTTTTGTTTTCTCTTGTCCACCTGTGTCCCAGCAGCAATTAAGGACTCTGGTGGATCCAATCAAGGAATCACACGAATGGATGAATGTGAGTTTGAGTTTAAAACAGAATATTTCTGCTTATGCTTGTATGTGTGGGTCACCTGAACACAAGTGAAAAGTTGAGAATGGGATCTAATATTTTTTTCATTCATTCATTTTCCTTCGGCTTAGTCCCTTTATTCATCAGGGGTTGCCACAGCGGAATGAGCCGTCAACTTGCCCAGCATATGTTTTACACAGCGGATGCCCTTCCAGCTGCAACCCGGTACTGGGGAACAGCCATACTCACTCATTCGCACACATACTCTATGGCCAAGTTTATTCAATTCACCTATAGCACATGTCTTTGGACTGTGGGGGAAACCAGAGCACCTGAAGGAAACCCATGCGAACACGGTGAGAACATGTAAACTCCACACAGAAATGCCCACTGACCCAGCTGGGACTCAAACCAGTGACCTTTTTGCTGTGAAGCGACAGTGCTGGACATTATGCAAAAGTGCACATTTGGAATGTCTGCCTAAAAGAGGTTGGGGGGAGTAAAAAGATTTAGCTTTATAAGCCTTTTAGGAAAACAAACTGATTTATTATTGCATTTTTATGCAAGTATTAGTGTTAAATTATTGAGCAAGAACAGGGAACGAACAACACATAATTAATTTATCTTAGTTAATCAAAATGTACGATAGCACTTTAAAATAATGCTCCATTGGGTCCATTATCTTGTATCAAGTTTATTGATCGTGGTTCAACATTTACTAATGCATTAATAAAATTCAAAGTTGTGTTTGTTACATTAGTTAATGCGCCGTGAGTTAGCAGGAACTAGCAATGAATTACTTTATTTTTATGGTGGTAAAACATTACAATAATGATCATTGGTAAATGCTAGTTAATGTATTTACTACAATGTTCACAAAGATGAATAAATACTGTAATAAATGTATTGATCATTGTTTGTTAATGTTAGTAAGTACATTAGAGAACTTATTTTAAATTGTTACCAATGTTTAAGCATAAATGTCACCAACGTTCAAACTGTACAATCATTTTATTTTTAGATAATATTGCAAATATTTAATTTTCATTCATTCATTGATTTTCTTTTCAGCTTAGTCCCTTTAATAATCCGGGGTCGCCACAGAGGAATGAACTGCCAACTTATCCAGCATATTTTACGCAGTGTATGCCTTTCCAGTTGCAATCCATCTCTGGGAAACATCCACACACACTTATTCACACTCAGACACTACGGACAATTTAGCCTACCCAATTCACCTGTACTGCATGTCTTTGGACTGTGGGGGAAACCGGAGAACATGCAAACTCCACACAGAAACGGCAACTGACCCAGCCGAGGCTCAAACCAGCGACCTTCTTGCTGTGAGGTGACAGCACTACCTACTGCGCCACCGCGTCACCTTATTTAATTTTTCATTATCATAAAATTAATAAAGGGTGGTACGTTGGCTCATTTGTTAGCACTGTCGCCTCACAGCAAGAAAGTCGCTGGTTTGAGTCCCGGTTAGACAAGTTGGCATTTCTGTGTGGAGTTGCATGTTCGCCCCGTTCCTACAGGTAATCCAGTTTACCCAGTCCAAAAACATGCACTATAAGTGAATTAAATAAACTAAATTGTCCGTAGTGTATGAGTGTGTGTGAATGAGTGTGTATGGGTGTTTCCCAATATTGGGTTGTGGCAAGAAGGGCATCCGCTGCATAAAACATATAGTTGGCATTTAATTCCGCTGTGGCAACTTCTGAAGTAGAAACTAAGCCGAAGAAAAATGAATGAATGAATGAATGAATGAATGAATGAATGAACTAACGAATGAACGAACGAACGAACGAACGAACGAACGAACGAATGAATGAATGAATGAATATATTTTTGTTCTGCATCACTGTTGTTCGTTTCCTTTTTCTATTTAAATGAGCCTTTAATTGTAATTTATAAGGGATTTACAAAGCATAGAGTTAAAGTCAGAATTATTAGCCCCCCTGAATAATTATCCCCCCTGTTTCTTTTTTCCACAATTTCTGTTTAACTAAGAGAAGATTTTTTCAACACATTTCTAAACATAATAGTTTTAATAACTCATCTTTGCCATGATGACAGTAAATATTATTTGACTAGATATTTTTCATGACACTTCTATACAGCTTAAAGTGACATTTAAAGGCTTAACTAGGTTAATTAGGTTAACTAGGCAGGTTAGGGTAATTAGACAAGTTATTGTATAGCGATGGTTTGTTCTGTAGACTATACTGTATATAACTTAAAGGGGCTAATAATTTTGATCTTAAAATTGTTTTTTGAAAAATTAAAAACTGCTTTTATTTTAGCTGAAATAACACAAATAAGACTTTATCCAGAAGAAAAAAATATTATCAGACATACTGTGAAAATTTCCTTGCTCTGTTAAACATCATTTGGGAAAATATTTTAAAAAGAAAAAAAAAATTAAAAGGTAGGCTAATAATTCTGACTTCAACTGTACATAGATCTCACTTTAGAGAAGCTCACAAAACTGTAGTGTGTTAATAAAGCATTTAGCAACAAAGAGTAACTATATGCATGAAAATAAGGGTCACACTTTATTTTGATAGTCCGTTTGTTGAATTTAAGTTACATTGCATCTAGATGTCAACTAATTCTCATTAGATTATAAGTAGACTGTTAGGTTGGGGTTAGGGCTGGGGTTAGGATTAGGGTTAGTGTAAATTGACATGTACTTGCAAAGTTTCTTATAGTCAGTTGAGTGTCTGTTTAGCAGTAGTATCAACATATATTGCAGTTTTGGTTATGGCTTTGGTGCATTTCACACAACACTATTTACATTTGCTCAACAGTTAATGCATTTCTCAAAACAATTAGTACAAACTGCAAAACCTAGTTGATAACCTGCAAAAGCGTGTCACTTGCTCAAAATGGATAGCTCATTACTCAAAAGCAAGTATTGATGTCAATGAAATGTCAGTGTCATCAAGATGAAAAGTCCTGACACCATCGTTTATGAACAAGATAGTCAAATGGCTTTGTCATGTTGTCATTAGGACAGTTTACTCTGGACATTTTTTTTTCAACCCAAAAAAGTCAGATTTTGGTGACACTTCCTGAAAATGCTCAAGACAGCACTATATACTATTTGCACAGCCATTTGAAAACTACAGTAAAGTTAGACATCACTGCATTTAGTGAGGTATCTGAGTACAAGACACTGAATATGTATGTTTCACATTTTTACTGCTAATTTATTCACAGCATTGTGCAAAAGAATAAATACACCCTTATTTACAACAAACATAAACTTCTTTGGGTAGAGCTGTGCACAACTGTAAACAATATTGCAGTACATATTTGAACTGGGCGACGCAGTGGCGCAGTAGGTAGTGCTGTCGCCTCACAGCACGAAGGTCGCTGGTTCGAGCCTCGGCTGGGTCAGTTGTTGTTTCTGTGTG
The DNA here is from genome assembly GCA_903798195.1 of Danio kyathit. NCBI lineage: Eukaryota > Metazoa > Chordata > Actinopteri > Cypriniformes > Danionidae > Danio > Danio kyathit. Next base: position 31,221,748 of record LR812531.1, on the reverse strand, counting down.
GAGTTTGCATGTACTCCCTGCATTCGCGTGGGTTTCCTCCGGGTGCTCCGGATTCCCCCACAGTCCAAAGACAAGCGGTAACATGAGTGTGAATGAGTGTGTATGGATGTTTCCCAGAGATGGGTTGCAGCTGCAAGGGCATCCGCTGCATAAAACATGCGCTGGATAAGTTGGCGGTTCATTCCGCTGTGGCGACCCCGGATTACAGATTTTCTGAGTGGCTTTGGTGCATTTCTCACACTACTATTTACATTTTCACAACAGTTAATGCATTTCTCAAAACTATTAGTCATTTGTGCACATCATAGTAGCAGTTTCTCATTCCTTCCAACAAATTGCAAATGCTTTTGGACATGCATCAATTGCTTTCATACAACTCTCTGCTGTTTTATAATATTATCATTTGCTTATGTCATTTCAGTCAAAATTAACTAAACTTGTGAATGCTGAATAGTCATTCCATATAAAACTAATAGTCCTCATTTCATTACTGGAGTCATTACTTACAAAAATGTTGAACTAGTTGTCAAAAACTGTCAATCAAATTTTATTTACAAATTTTAATCTTTTTTTCTGAAAATGTCTTCTAAATTGAACAATTTGATGAATGATTTACAGATTTATGTATGTTGTAGGTCTAGTTCCAATATGTACTGCAATATTGTTTACAGTTGTGCACAGCTCTACCAAAGGACATTTATGTTTGTTGTAAATAAGGGTGTATTTATTCTTTTGCACAATGCTGTGAATAAATTAGAATTGTAAAGAGCAAATGCAGTAAAAATGTGAAACATACATATTCAGTGTCTTGTACTCAGATACCTCACTAAATGCAGTGATGTCTAACTTTACTGTAGTTTTCAAATGGCTGTGTAAATAGTATATAGTGCTGTCTTGAGCATTTTCAGGAAGTGTCACCAAAATCTGACTTTTTTGCATTAGAAAAATTGTACAGAGTAAACTGTCATAAAGAAAACATGACAAAGCCATTTGACTATCTTGTTCATAAACAATGGTGTCAGGACCTTTCATCTTGATGACACTGACACTTTCATTGACATCAATACTTGCTTTTGAGGAAAGAGCTATCTATTTTGAGCAAGTGACACGCTTTTGCAGGTTATCCACTAGGTTTTGCAGTTTGTACTAATTGTTTTGAGAAATGCATTAACTGTTGTACAAATGTAAATAGTGTTGTGAGAAATGCACCAAAGCGACTGAGAAAAACTGTAATAAAGAGACTAAGCCGAAAAAAAAATGAATGAATGAATGAATGAATGAATGAATAAATGAATGAATGAATGAATGAATGAATGAATGAATGAATTAATTAATTAATTAATTAATTAATTAATTAATTAATTAATTAATGAATAAATGAATGAATATTGGGACTAAACCTACAACATACACAGGTCTGTAAATCATTCATGAAATTGTTCAATTTAGAAGACATTTTCAGGAGAAAAAAAAGATTTTGCATTTTTTAATGAAATTTCATTGACAGATTTTGACAACTAGTTCAACATTTTTGTATGTAATGAAGACTCAAGTAATGAAATGAGGACTATTAGTTTTATATGGAATGACTATTCAAGTTCACAAGTTTAGTTCATTTTGACTGACATGACATAAGCAAGTGAGAAAAACTGTAAGCAGACAGTCTACTGATACTCAAATGGATAATCAAAATAAAGTGTTACCAAAATAAGACATATAAATGTTCATTTTAACAGTTTATTAGTCAATTACTAACTAATTCTGAGTTACCTTAAAAACCACCCATTAAGCTTAAATACTGGTTTGTAAATAATCCAATAATTAATTTAGTAATAAACATTTAATCATTAACAAAGTATGAAAATACAATCATTAAGCACATAATATGTGTGCTTTTAAGTCAAGAATTCAGCATTTGTAGCTGTATTTATAAACTGCTTACCAATACTCATTAATGTAGATAAAATGCTTAACGATTGATGAATTAACATAGTATGAAGTTAGTATAGAGTGTTACATTTTTAAGTGAATAAATATGTAAAAATATATTACTCATTTGTTTATTTTAGTTAGTGTTACCTAATGTCGACAGATTAGAGATATACATAATTCTAAACTGGTACAGTATCATTATTTGTGTACTCATTGTACATCGTTTACTTTGTTGATAATTCTGTTCTATAGAAAAATAAGTTTAACATAGTCCCAATGTACTTACTAAAAGCTAATTAAAATGTTCTGGGAATGTATTCCTATATAAAGAGTTCAGATGCAAGTGCCATCTGGATTCTGGAATGTTCTTCTACAATGAACATTTTTCCTCGCCTCTTATGTTTATGTTCAGTTATTTCATGTTAAAAGCGATGAAAATAACCTACTATCTACCATAAAAATTTAATTACTGAATCAAAACATAGCCTGAGAAAAATGCAAGTTTTTTACAAGAAAATTTTAGATGGCACTTAGAGGTTTTTGCATCTGAATTCTTCATATACAGTATATTCTTATACAGGGTAAGAATAATTCTCTCCCCACATACTGTATGATGAGCTCCATTATTTTAAACATAGAGGTAAAGATATCGATGTAGGTCAGCTTAGTAGTGAGAATAGCACTTACCCTATAAGACAGAAAGAGACTGATAAAAAAGGACGCTCATACAGCATATACTGTAGTTAACCTTCATTTCTTTGCCCATAAAGTACATCTAAAACTAGTTCAGAAGCATTTTTCACTCAGCAATCACACAAATAATATCAAAGAAAAAGAAACTAGCACATGTTAAATATAAAGCATTCAAATAGAAAATTGTAATAGTGTTTTCCTGCAAAACATGCTCCAATAATCTTTGCTTTATATAAAACTTTGAAAAATCCCTTTTATAGGGTGTATTAAGTATAAGTATTTGTTCTTACCGTATACTTTACCAACACTTTTTGTTTTTTTCCAACACATTTTATCTTCTAAAGTGGTTTTATTTCCTACAGAGGAGACCTTTATGCTGAACTGTACACTCACAAAGAAACAAAGTGCGATATCTCATAAAACATAACAGAATTACAGCCTGAATGAACACACACGCTCTCACACATACATAAATATGATCCGCACGCACACACACGTTCTCTCTCAGTGTTTTGCACTCACACAGGGCCTTTATAGAGAGGCATGAGTAAAACCAAATCAATACTGGAGGCCATACTGATGAAGAATGAATCTGAAAGTGATTATATCTGTAAACAGTGATCAATATGGAAGCTGTTGCATGGATAAAACCAGCCTCGATGAATTCTCCATCACTTCACTGTCCTTCACTGGAAGCTTAATAGCATCAGTATGCAATAACAAAGCAGAAGTGTTTAATTTTCATTAGAAACACTCAGTTTTATTATTTTTTTTATATTTTAAATCTTTTTTTTTCATGAAAATGTCTTCAAAATTGAACAATTTGATGAATGATTTACAGACCTGTGTATGTTGTAGGTTTAGTTCCAATAGGTACTGCAGTATTGTTTACAGTTGTGCACAGCTCTACCAAAGGGAGTTTATGTCTGTTGTAAATAAAAGTGTATTTATTCTTTTGCACAATGCTGTGAATAAATTAGAATTGCAAAGAGCATATGCAGTAAAAAAGTGAAACATACATATTCAGTGTCTTGTATTCAGATACCTCACTAAATGCAGTGATGTCTAACTTTACTGTAGTTTTCAAATTGCTGTGCAAATAGTATATAATGCTGTCTTAGCACCAAAATCTGACTTTTTTGCAATGGAAAAAATGTACAGAGTAAACTCATAATGAAAACATGGCAAAGCCATTTGACTATCTTGTTCATAAACAATGGTGTTAGGACTTTTCATCTTGATGACACGGTCACTGACATCAATACTTGCTTTTGAGGAATGAGCTATCTATTTTGAGCAAGTGACACGCTTTTGCAAGTTATCAACTAGGTTTTGCAGTTTGTACTAATTGTTTTGAGAAATGCATTAACTGTTGTACAAATGTAAATAGTGTTGTGAGAAATGCACCAAAGCGACTGAGAAAAACTGTAAGAGAAGTCCTAGTGCAAGCACAATATCTAATAGGACTTTTTCCCGTGAACAAAATGCAAAGACGATAAGAGAAAGTGTAGGTCAGATAAGATTTAAAAATGATGGACACAGAGTCTGATCACTGATGTTTTGACCTTTTAGAATCTCATTGTATGTTTTGTAAAAACATTTAGTATTTTTATAGTATTTTTAGATAGATAGATAGATAGATAGATAGATAGATAGATAGATAGATAGATAGATAGATAGATAGATAGATAGATAGATAGATAGATAGATAGATAGATAGATAGATAGATAGATAGATAGATAGATAGATAGATAGAAAATATAGTAACACTTTACTTCAAGGGGTGTTCATAAGACCATCACAAAACCTTTATAATCATGGCATAACACATTATGGATGTAAATGGGATTTTATTAAATCTTATGACAATTGTTATTAAGTGTCATTTGTTCAGTTATGTCATTTTAAATGCAAAAATGACATTGTTTGTTATGATAATTTGACATAAACAAATACGTCACAGAAAGTCCTTATCTTTTTCATGACAACATGACATTACCAAGACAACATAACTTGTCATAAATCTGTCATACACATGATTTACATGAGGCATTAGCTGTGTCAAGTATATTTTTCTGCTCACGTTTTCAGCAGAACAAACTGTATTTGTCATTAAAATGTTTCATTAAATGTGTCATTAATATATCAAATTATTTTTAAGTGCCATTCAAATTTAATGACAAATTTAACTTGTGTGTGTAACACAAGGGTGCTGGACAATAGAGTTGAGGATCCACATGCAGTTTATTTGCAAGATTAGTCAGGTAGGCAACGATCAAAACAGGGGCAAACAGATGCATACAGAGAAATCCAGGATCGTGGTCATAAACAGGCGAATGGTCAGTGCAGGCACAAGGAATCAAAACAATAAAACAAGGCAGAGGGTCAAAAACATGGCTAGGGTAGACAAGAAGAAAACGCTTCGCAGTGCTACAGGATAACAAGACTCAGCAACGTGTGTGTGTTTGAGAGGTGTATATTAGTCTGTGTAATTAGTCCTGAATAGCTTCAGCTGTGTGTGCTTGCAATCATGGGGGATCTGGGCAAGGTGTGTGAGTAAAGTGCATGATGGGACTTGTAGTGCAGTTAAATGTGAGTGTTCTCCAGCAGCCTGCAAGAGCAACACTGCTGGTGATCATAACAGTGTGAGTAGTAGTTGAGGTCAAAATATATGAAGGATGATGTTATGAAATTAAAAATATGTTTATAATGTATTCAAGGGAATCAGATTTATGACAAGTTTTCTTTTGTCTTGATAATGTCAAGTTGTCATAACAAAGACAAAGACAGGTTGTGATATATGTTTATGTCAAGTTGTCATAACAAACAATGTCACATTTGCGTTTAAAATGACATAACTGAGCAAATGACACTTAATTAGTTGCTATAAGCATGCATAAAATCTCATTAACATTCATGACATGTGTCATGTCATGATTTTAAAGATTAAATGTCTTATGAACACTATTGTTACCAAAAATATTCATGAGGTCCATTATTTTAGAAGAAAATCATCAAATACTAGAAAAAGTTGGCTGATAATTTAAACCAAAAAAAAAATTGATTGAGAAAGTTTTAAAAGTTGATTACAATGAGGAGGCATGATTCTACTCACAGATCATTCATCTAAAATTAAAACGCAGCTTACTAGAATTAACAAAATATTTTCAATAGACTATAATAACCCCCACAATTTCAAACACGTCTTTCCACAGCAATACAAGAGATGTGTTGACTTTCAAGAGAAATAATCTCGGGCAACAACGAACTCAACAGTGCTTTGGCCACAGATATGTTTATAATATTAATGGCCCATTAAAATACCAAGCATAACATTATTTTCATGATGGATAAAAATAAAGCACAATGCCAAACATCTCTCTCAGCGTTCATCTGTTGTTCTTTCTGGTAAATGGTCAGAGCGTCCGACTGCTCTTCTCCATCTCTCTGCTTCTCTCTCTCGACCTGTCTGCAGTGCTGTGATTCGGGTGAAGATGGTGGACTCGTGACAGATCAGGGCATTCAGGCTGGTGACATTCCTCCTGGCGAGCAGATCCATCCTGGGCTGGGGGTGAAAAATGCAGCGGCGCGCTGCTGCTCAGCTGCAGATGAATGGAGCTATCTGTCTTGTCACAAGGGGTCGGCGGGAGAGGTTACAGCCCAACTGTACCTGGTCTCCGGTGCTGACGCCTGCATGCCGCTTCCCTTTACAGGGGAAGGAACAGAAAAAAAAACAAGAGAGGGAGGGTGAGAGAAACAAATCCTGCCCCATCAAGCACTTCTTCAGTCCCTCCAGAGCCCATCTCACTTCCCATCATTCCGCAGTCCTGCTGCCCTGAGCGCAGGCTTTGACACATCTATATGTTTTTCCTTCTGACCTTTCAACGTCCTTTCTGTCAGCGCCTGTAAACCATAAGCTGATGTATGAGGGCAATTTTTAGCGGTGCCACTTGTATCTGAGTGATTGCGCACACTTTACATTTGGGGGGCCTGCCACCCTGCCACCTCCTCAACATCTCTTTATTTGCTTTGCTTGAGATTGAGGTGGAGGAACTGAAGGGAAAGAATAAAAAGAGTGTAGCGGGGAGGGGACGGTGGAGCCCATTCTCAACATCCTCCGGGCAGCAGGCCTGCACTTTATCAGTTCAGTGAGCTCAGCCTTCAGGATAGGCCTGACCAATCACATTTTAGAAAGATGTACAGTACTGGAACAAACCCCAAAGTCAAGACATAGACTACTGTTTTGTTGATCCCTTTTACAGATTATGTTGACTAAATGTGATTTTGCAACTACGTCAACAAAGTCTTATTACAGTAATAGTCAACATAGGCTCATTCTGAAAATGTAGCCCTATGTACATTTCTGGAGATCGCGAATTATGTAGCCAGAAGTACGTATGGCTGCATTTCATTTTTAAAACAAACGATACAGGGTGGTATGATGCCGTTCCTTTTCATGTTTACCATCTGACTGTTTACCTCCGTATGGACGCTTTCCCGCTGTTACCAGTTTGTCCAGTTGACTCGCCATGTACGTCAGCAGACTTGAGACGCAGAGAGGAGTTGATCACGATGACAGGGTTTGAGTCCGGTGAAGAACGGTTCCAGATTGCACGTAAGACAAAAACAGAACCTAAAATATAAAATAAGCAAGTAAATAACAGGGTGAGAATGTGATAAAATCTGAAAACGTGGTAAAAATCAGGCAAGGGCTTTTCTTTTTCTGGACTGCTTTTTAAAACTGTAGGTTGTAGTAAGTGGGTGGGCATGTCAATCGGTGCTTTTGAAAACACTATTGGTTGGGTCAGTCAATCGGTCAGTTAGTCAGTTAGTCAGTCAGTCAGTCAGTCAGTCAGTCAGTTGACACCTACCTCTGGTGGATTTACGTGAAAACAGCAGGCATGAATGCCACTTGTATTTGGCAAACGTAGCTCCTGGGACATATTTGGCACTCTCCAGAAATGTATATAGTGGTACATTTTGAGAATGAGCCTGGGGTTGGTAATAGTAGATTCTTAGTTTAGGGTTAGAAATTTGTTTTAGTTAATTTATATGTACTTCTATAGTTTTGTTGTTGTATGAATGAATGAATGAATGAATGAATGAATGAATGAATGAATGAATGAATGAATGAATGAATGAATGAACGGGGGTAAACAAATTAAAATGCATGTTTCAGTTTTTATTTTTCATAAATTTTCAGAATTTGACTATTCTGTTCTGTTCGGCTGCCAGTACTTTTCTCATTTTTTTTCACTATTTTTTATTATTATTTGCATTATTTTACATCATTTACATAACTTATTCATTCAATCATTTTCCTTCGGCTTAGTCACTTTATTCAGTGGATGCCCGTCCATCTGCAACCCAGTACTGGGAAACATCCATACACACTCATTCACACACATACACTAAGGACAATTTAGTTTATTCAATTCACCTATAGCGCATGTCTTTGGACTGTGGGGAAACCGGAGCACCCAGAGGAAACCCCTCAAACATGGGGAGAACATGCAAACTCCACACTGAAATGCCAACCGATCTAGCTGGGACTCGAACCAGCGACCTACTTGCTGTGAGGCAACAGTGCTAACCACTGAGCCACCATGTCACCCCTTACATAACTTATTATTTCATTATTTAACATCATAAATATATCAAAAGCTTTAGTGTGAACTTAGTAAATATTGTCTGTATAATATTTGAATAATTTTGCATTGTAGCTGGAAGGGCATTCGCTGTGTAAAACATATGCTGGATAAGTTGGCGGTTCATTCCACTGTGGCAACCCCTGATTATTAAAGAGACTAAGCCGAAAAGAAAACGAATGAATGAACTGGTCTAATCTCACTGGATGACTGTTATAAAACGTACAGTATTCTCTTGATTTAGTGTAGTTCCCTCACTTTATCTACTGATTTTATCACAGTGTGTTCATCAAACCTGTTCTCAGAAACATTTTAATTCTGTCTAGAATTTCCCAGCAGTGTCAACCATAATCCAAAGAATAAATTGAGCTCATGTCCTGTGGAAGATGCTGCAGAAAACTTGTGTGCTCAAGCATCATAGTGTCCCATTATCCTCAGTGTCCGCCACTGTGAACACTTCCTAGTGACATATGTTTACTGTCACATCCTGAACACTTGGGTCAGCTGCCTATCCACTCTTCTCATCACAAACGCTGACAGCCTAACAAAGCAACCATTAGACAGCCTCACAGACGTGACTAGCTTCAGGGAAAACTAGCATAAAGTGGAGTTAGCATCAGCCCAAAACAAACACTCACAAAACAAAACCTCTTTCTTTCTTTCTTTCTTTCTTTCTTTCTTTCTTTCTTTCTTTCTTTCTTTCTTTCTTTCTTTCTTTCTTTCCCTCCCTTGGTTATCGGTATCCATATTTATAATTTAGCATTATGACATTTTAATTTGTACAGCTTGAAAATAGCACTTTTGGTGGTATAAATATGGAGTGCCACTCCTATGAGAAAAGCCTTTATACTTTAGTAGGTTAAAACTAATACAAACAAATCTGGAATTATTAATTATGAAAAAAAAAAGAAAGGAAAGAAAGAAACCCCCACATTTCAATATCATTTGCATTTGGATTTCGAGTTGGGTTTTCAGCAACTTGACTGTTTTCCCTCCTCTTGCGTTCTCTCTATTATCATGCAGGATCAAAGGCTTTCATTAGGTTTAACTCCTCCAAGCATTGTTTGCCTCCCAGGACTGCAACAAAGTTCCTTCAGTGTGCCAGATTCAGAGGAATAAAGAATTAGTTATTCCTGGACTAATTTGACATCAAACAATGGAGAGGAGGATAAAAGTGACAATGGTGACCGGGGATGATCAGCCATATGTTTCAAGATCACACTCTCATATCTAGACTACATGCCTTTTAATTGGCTAAAAATATAACAGTTATTATTATTATTATTATTATTATCATCATATTTTTATCCTGAAAACACATAAATTCTTAAGGATTTAATATTAACAATAATAATAATAATAATAATAATAATAATAAACATTATCATAGCATTTTGTAAACCCTTGTGCACTGTTCAATTTGACTACCCTTTTGTTATGTTAGGGATGAAAACACTAAATTAAACGAGAAAACTGCTGTAAAAATACATCAGATAAATATTTTTTTGCATAAATCTGTTAATCAACCTCAGTCCTGGTCAAAACTACTAAATTGTTTAGAAAGTTACAGGATTTTAACTCTTTAATTCCAAGTTCACAAATGATGTCACTGATTTGGTGAAAAAAACACAAAATGATAAATTTTCAATATAAAAAGTAATTTTGAACTGGATTTTTTTTACTTTTTATCACAGTCTTGGACATGTGAACGATTAGTAAAAACATTGACTCTGATGAATTGTTAGTTTCATTTTTTTCTCCCTAATTTACTGTTGGTGGCTGTTTTTGGCCCATTGACTTCCATTATACCCACATTTGATGGTGCATAAATACACAGTCTTTGTTTTTATTTGCTCCATGTAGTTCTGAGAACTGAGATGCATATTTTGATTTTCTCAGACCCATCAATGTGCGCAAAGGTCACTTTCACACTCTCACACATTCAGACACACATACACACACTTTAATTTACTGTTATACTCTATAATTTTTTTTTTTTTCACAGGCCAATCTAAAGGGTTAATTGTGCCAACTGATGATAACACTTAAAGTGACAAATTTTACCTCTTCCCAACAGTGAAAGCCACCAACAATCAAAAATGCATGATTATATTATGTCATAGTTTTGTAATAAAAAAATGGGGTTATAATGGAAGTCAATGAGTCAAAAACAGCCACCAACAGTAAAATTGGGGAGAAAAAAAATATAAATTAATCAAAAACAATGCATCAAAGGTAATATTGTTTCACATGTCCAAGATTTTGTTAAAAGATTTTTAAAAATCCAGTCCACAAATACTTTTTATATTGAAAACGTTATTTTGTGTGCTTTTTTTTTTGTTGTTTTTTTTTTTACCAAATCAGTGACATCATTTATGAAATTGACAATTTAAGATTTAAAATCATGTAATTTTCTAAGAAATTTAGTAATTTTGATCAGGACTGAGGTTGATTAACAGATTTCTGCAAATTGAAAAAAAAAAAAGTTATCTGATGCATTTTTACAGCAGTTTAATTCAGTGGATGTTTTCATCCCCAACATAACTAAAGGTTGGTAAATTTGCCCAGAGTGTATCGTTGAGTTTTAAAAATTTCAAAGCATTTTCTCCAAATATATGTCAATATAAGATTTGTCACCAAAAATCATTCCGCTAGCTGAAAAACCGAAACATAAAACACCCGAGTGAATGAAAAGATCCCCAACAGTACATTCAGTCCAAGATATACCCCACTTTTGCTTTTTATTTCTGTCTTTTTTAATATTACATTTCTGCCAACTCCCAGAGAGTAATGAATTAAGATATCTTCTATGTCCAGGATATACTGTGGATATCTCTGTGGAATCACACCTTTATTACAGCTGGCTGGATGAAATCTTCATTCAGCTCCCTTCGTTCACTTAGCTGCCATTCTTACAGTCTTATAAAATAATTATATCCTAGAATTACAGGTTTTTAATCTGAGGCATATGCAATTACTCATTGAGATAAGTTGTCTTAATATGATCTGTCTGCTTTGAATAACTTGGTTTACGTTCATAGTCCTGCTGTTCAGTGTGTGTGTGTGTGTGTGTGTGTGTGTGTGTGTGTGTGTGTGTGTGTGTGTGTGTGTGTGTGTGTGTGTGTGTGTGTTAAAGCCAAAGCTGAAGGAAGTAGAGCACATGCTCACAGAGGTGTGTGTCCTGAGGACAGTTTTTTTGGACCCAGGTCTCCTTCAAACTCACCTCAGCCTTTAACTTCCTCAGAGCAAAACAAAAATAATACTATCCAGCTCACATGCACATACATAGAGAGAGAAAGAGAGAGAGACTCATGAGCACAGGTCAAACCTTGCCTAGACGTAACAGTCAATCATAACATTTCTGTAAAGAGAGCCACTTCATCTGTACCTGGCTCTAAGAATTGAAATGTGCCGATTATTATTATTATTATTTCTATACCTTGCAAGATGACTGATCATGGTGCAAAAGCTGAATGAGTTGAAATGAGCAGTCTGAGAAATAATTACCCAAAATCTCATAGTGTAATTTTCTGTAATCGTCAATAATATGAGTTCTCAAGAGCCCTACTGCTAGGCTAGACTAAATAATTGTGATTTGATTCAATGTCACTTCCTGTAGATATAGATCTTTCTCTTTAAGGGGCCAGTACCTGACAAAAAGCTTAAAGATTCATTTGCATAATGAAGTTTGACAGGAAAGTGATTTAATTACACAATTTTTGAACCGCTTCCCTCAATCTCCCGCGCTCTCATTCATAATCAGATTTATACACACACATACACAAACAATTAACAGATGGTATCACAGACAAAATTGTAAATGTACTCCTGTTAACCTCTACCAGCCTTTCTGCTTTTCTAAAACCGCCACCGCATATACCATAGATTTTGTTTTCAATTTATTAATATTGTTGATATTTTAATGATCTGGTTGGCTTTGGTAAGAAAATTTTATACACACATGGGCCACTTTATTAGGTACACCTTACTAGTACCGGGTTGGACCCTCTTTTGCCTTCAGAACTGTCATAATCCTTCGTGGCATAGATTTAACAAGGTACTGGAAATATTCCTTAGAGATTTTGGTCCATATTGACATGATAGCATCACGCAGTTGCTGCACATTTGTCGGCTGCACATCCATGATGCAGATCTCCCGTTCCACCACATCCCAAAGGTGCTCTATTGGATTGAGATCTGGTGACTGTGGATGCCATTTGAGTACAGTGAACTCATTGTCATATTCAAGAAACCAGTCTGAGATGATTTGCGCTTTATGACATGGCGCGTTATCCTGCTGGAAGTAGCCATCAGAAGATGAGTACACTGTGGTCATAAAAGGATGGACATGGTCAGCAACAATATTCAGGTAGGCTGTGGCTTTGACACGATGCTCAATTGGTACTAATGGATCCAAAGTGTGCCAAGAAAATATTCACCACACCATTGATACAAGGCATGATGAATCCGTTGTCTGTAGTGTATGTGTGTGAATGCAAGAGTGTATGGGTGTTTCCCAGTGTTAGGTTACGGCTGGAAGGGCATCCGCTGCATAAAAAAACTGGATAAGTTGGCGGTTAATTGCGATGTGGCGACCACTGATTATTAACTGGAAGTTAATAGAGACTAAGCTGAAAAGAAAATGAATCAAGGTATTAATGGTACTTCTTCTAAGGATTGGTATGTTCACAATTAATCAATCAATCAATAAATATTTATCATTTTAAATTTTGTGACAGTTGCCACAAACAGCCAATGAAAAATACCCTACTACTTTTTCTGGCCTATACATTTGCTTAATCCACTTCCGTTTACAAGTATGGTCAAAGGTGAATTTTGAACGGTGTGCATTATGTGGCCCAAAGTCTGTGAAATGGTAGAAAATGGCTCTAAGATGGAGAGCAAATGAGATGGAAAAGAGAAACTGAGTAGGAGGAAGTGGGGTGGGCAGGGGTCTGGAGGGGTGTAAAAGGGAGGGCACGGGGCAGAGCAGTCATCAGATGAGGAAGATAACGGGCCACATCCCTGTGCGCTGCCAGATGGCACAGGATCAAAACCTCCAGAGGGGAGTAACAAACACAAATATTTGTTTGCATGCCGCTCCGAAACACACATCCATACAGATGAGCGTACAGAAACACACATGTGTGTGCAGACACAGACAAAAGCCACTTTTCCCTTGTGCCTCACAACAAAGCCATCTATCTATCTATCTTCTACAATATCTTCAGTCCTCTGTTGCAGCTGACAGCCGGGGTTTTGTTTGTCTATCTTATCCTCCTAGGGCCCGAGTGTCCACATACGTGGACAGCACATTTTTAGCTCTTAAGTGGCTATTTCAAATACTTAGAATGTTTTATATTTTGTTACAGACATACAGTGTCATCCTGCAACTGTTTTGCAGCATATGAAATGTCCCAAACTCTATTTTTAACTGACCAAAATGGAAAAAATTATTGTTTTTACTCTCTGATAGTCAAAGCAAGTTAAAAAAAATTCTATGTTAAATATGCATAAAAGAAAATTCAGGAAAAAGTGTTTTATGTAAATTCGTACCACGAGTCCACATATATTGACATCCTTTTTCTCTAAAAGTACATCATATCAAAAGATGATACTTAGATTTTTATTCTAATTAGTTTCCAATAAGCCCAAATAGCAAAGAGAAATAAAAAATGCATATAAAAAAACACCTTGGGCCTTAAGAGATTATGGCCATACTGTCTTCTCCATCTGTACGCAGCCATCTTTAGGATGTTTAGCATAACCTCTGCATGCAGCTCTTTTGAATATTTACACTGGTTGCATACATTGTCTGTAAAAGTAAGCCTTGAACATATAAATTGAGTTACCTTATTGCCTATACAGTTCATCTCTCAAGGCTATATGAATCACTTTCACAGTTGAAAGTATTACTCCATTTTGCTCATCTGCATATTCAAAGTTCAGCTGGAAGGACTGGTCAGTCCACAGAGGCCTGGTCCATCTGACACTTCCTGTCTGTGAACTTAGCTGTGCACAAGAATAACTTCTATGAATATGAATCATGTCGGTTTTGTTTGTGTCTCATCAATGCAAATGTCCCTGGTTCATAGACCCTATAGTCTGTGCATCTTCAGAGGTGCAGATTTGACGATTTCCTCTTTCCTGCAGAAACCTGTCCCGGGCCTGTGATAAGTTGGACAGAAATTCATGGGAGATTACCAAACGGGCCTGCCAAACACTGCAGCAGCACCCGTAATAGATACGCTTCGGCTCTAAATCCTAAAAGGCTCGCTACATCTGTCAAGCACGCCCTGAGAAGCCTCCCCCAGTTCAGATGTTATCACCACTACGCCTGCATCAAAAGATTTAGTGTCCACCCTGGAGGATGGTTATGTAGCACAGTTTGCAGGGCAACACAACAAGTCGGCCAGACCTGGGGGAGAGCAGCGGAGGAGGAGTAGGAAAAGAGGGTGGGTTGAAGAGGAAAGATAACCTGGAGATAGCACACACACACAAAAAAAAGCTGCTGGAGGAAATGGGGAGGGAGGATGAGAGAAAAACGGTGGCGGCATACACTACATACTCCCCCCTTCGCCCTCATCTGTCCAACTGCCTCCTTTTCTCCGCCACCACCACCAGGAGAGAGAAGCCGGGTCCACTAGACCAGCGAGAGACATAAAACAGCAGAATAGAGGTAGCGCGAGAGTGGAAGAGGGAGATAAGCAGAAGAAAAAGGGAGGAATAGAGACAGAGAGATAACAGAGTTTGCCTCTGTGTGAGTCTGTAAGTGCCAGATAGAGCGGGCGATAGTGTGTGTGTGTGCGAGATGGCAGCTCTCTTTCCCCCCGTTTCTTGGACTCCAGCTCGACTTTAATCTGTAGCCTTACCAGATCATTACAGGGCTACTAGGCCTCTGGGAGCTCGGGGAAAAAACTGACACGAGCTGTCTTCTCCTCTCCCCAGCACTGCTTCATCTGGGCTCTATTAAAAAATTTAAAGAGCCTCCAGCAGGTTCTTAGCCCTGAAAATGGACAGTATCCAAGGAAGAGTGCGAGAGGGAGCAGAGCCGGGGGGCTTGAGAGTCAGGCTGGGGCCTGAACGAGCACGAGCCCGAGCCCAGACAGCTGCACCCGAACCGGTGGAAGGCCCGGTGCGGCTCCCGCTCAGCCCGTCTGCTCTGCGCCGCCATAAGAAAACATGATTATATTATTATTTCAGGGTCTGCTCCTCGGCACACGGACGGAGGCGAAGGGGAGGGGGTTGAACGGCGAGGCATTTAGGGGATTAGGATACGCACCATCCCCACGGGTCAGCTGCTAATCAGAACCCTCACGAGATTTCACCAAGATTTTCTCCTTATGAATAATTTCACCAAAGGCAGAGAAAACGGGCACATTATTTAGAGAGGGAGAGAGTCTTTTGATGTATTTTTCCCTGAATAAGCACGGGTACTCGAGGATTTCTAGCCCTTCAGAGCAACAGGGACCGGCTTATTAAATGCTCCTGCCGCAATGCCTGCGAGCTAGCCGAGATTAATATCAGCGTAACCTGTTACTTAATTCATTATGGGGATACAGGCTAATTTGATTTGATATTATTTTAATAAAGTTCTGTGATATATAAGATTGTTTCAGGCTATCAAAATAATTTTCCAGTTATTACAGTTATTCAACCAAGTCCTTTGATAGCAGCAGTTGGTCCTGGCCTGTCCTGAATACATTAAGCCTTGAATGATTCATCGCTGCTCAGAAATGTTAAGCTGGAGGAGCAGTGCGTTGATGTGCTGATGTTTTCCACCGCTCTTTATGATGGTTGAAAATGAGGAAAAAAAGGTATAGGGTATAGAGAGAGCGAGGGAATAAAAAGGGAATATTTCATATACATCGGCTTGTACGTGTCATCAACATGTCTAATTTTTAAAGGCTAATCTCTCGTACGACATGCCGCTTGGATGCCTGAAAAAAAGTGCTTCTCTTTCCCCCTTTTATACATTTTGAGTGCTATCGTTCATTATTAAAGGTCTCTGTCGTGTATCGCTGTATCAGTGGCGCTAAGACCGGATGAGCCGCGACCAACATGTGCTGTAGAAAATGTGTCTCCTCCGCGCGGGGGGCTTGTAAATCGATGCCATATAATCGCTCGGTCTGCAACGCTATATGTTAATTCAGCGAGTCATGCTGACTGCAGGCTTTTAAAATATGAAATGCTTGCTATGCTATTAAGATTTCCATTAAAACGTGTGCACGGAAAGGCAAGTCTCACACAATACTTGGAGTCTCACAAACACTGTATTTTACAGTGACTGTGTCATTTTCACTTACATAATTTCTATATGCACTCTTATTATTATTATTAACATAATTATTGTCTGCATGTTTGCCGTACCTGTTCTAAAGGTTGCTTGTTGCCTAAATAAACTGACTTATAATTACAATTCTCTGACAGATTCCAATGGCTGTTGTTTGTTAACTTCATCATAGAGTATTAGCGACATGAATTTGGGTAATTGGGATTTGAGGTTCAAGAATTTTCCTAATTATCACATTTCCCCCTCTCCCTCTATTCTAGTTAGACTCATTTTGAGTATGTTGGGGTGCAGGCTGAAGGATCAGAGCCATGGAGCCCTTAAAGCTCTCCGTCTGGAGAGAGAGAGACAGGGAGGAAATGGCTGCTATTAAAGAGTCTGCAAGGGTCTGCTCTCAGTAAAACAACACTCACATTGTCTGACCCTGTCTGTGATCTTTTAGACCTTACTGTAGCTTTTTGCACACAGACTACCCACATAATCTGCCAGCACAGCAATGTGCTTCATTCAGTCTAAAACGGCTCTCTCTGGGAAGAAAGAAAAGGAAAAAAGTGCACTAAAGAAACTGTAAAGCCTTTGAAATTCTTGTACTTTTTCATGTGCTTTTTGTTTGACCATGAGGCACAGGTCAACCAGTAAGACTAATATTCAAATTTATACTAAGTTACCCATTATTCTTTGTGTTTAGGGTCCACTCAAAGCAGGGCTGACTGATTCTCACTAGAACTCAACTAGTGTGTGAAATGGATTTAATGCAGTGTTCAGCTGATTGTACTTGTAACCATTGACTTCCAATGTATTTGTTTTTCCTATCATGGAAGTTTAGTTACAGGTTTTCAGCTTTCTTCCAAATATCTTCTTTCATGCTCAACAGAATAAAAAACTCAAATTTGGAATCACTTGAGGATCCACCAGATTGAAAAAAAAAATCATTTTATTAACTTTTTGAGCCCGCAGTCTGATTACTTCATTAAATCAGCAGTAGAAATTAAATTCAATGATAATAGCAATACTAAGAGATAAAGTCCTCCACCTTGTCAGCTGATTTAAATGATAGGGAAAATCACTAAACTGACCAAATGAAATTTAAGAAGAAGCACTTCCAAAGAAAAGCATTCCTCTGTGAAAAACAATAAAATATATAGCTATTTTCCTAAGTCATTCTTTGGGAGAAGAATTTTCCATGGCAAGCATCATTGATATTGTGGTCGGTTTTCTCTCTCTTACTTGGGTCAGGTCCAAAGTGTTGCTGACCGCAGAGTCATTCGTCAGAGGGAGACTTTTTTTGTTCACCTCACTCATGGATTACTCCATTGAGTAAAGTCCTCACCTGGGCTTTCTTAATGGGCATGCAGATCACCTGAGGCCTCCGCTGAGGAGCGTCTGTCAAGCCAAATGTCTGACTTCCTTAGTGTGTGATGATTTATTGTAAAGTACAGCAGTTGTGATTTGATTTAGTTCTTTTTAGTCCCCAGATTTAGAATTTAAAATCATACATTTTCAAACTTATGAAGTCATGTTGATTCATACGAGTTAGCCGCTTCCTCACCATAAGGTTCTATCTGCATTCTAAATGATTTTGAGATATTGAGCTCCAAAGTTTTTGCATTCCATACAGCAAACAATATGTGTGTAACAGTTCTCTTTCATACATTAACTTGACAGAGATCCTAAATGTACTCTAAATGCAAATTATCAAAATTCTCTTAAATTTGCAAACTGGGGTGAAACAAACAAATGTGGATAGAAGCTTCTCATTCTAAAGTCATTTTCTGCTTGGAATTATAAGGTTCTATCTGGCGGATCATTAATTGAAACATTGCTTTTCAAGAAATACAATCAGTCTGCTTATTAATTTAATTAAAAAATAATAATTAGTGTTGTAACAATATGGTGATGTTTAAGAAAGTCAAATTTTAATTAGTCAACTCTCATTTTCTATTTCTTTTTGGTCTTTCCCACTGTCAATGGAGCAGTGCGGTGGAATGACAAAGAAAGCTGATCCTGATTTGGTCCTCGTGAATGCATTTGAAATGATGATTGGCTCACAGAAAGAATCTTATAGAGCCAAGCTAGAGCTCGACTTTGTAGATAAAACCTTTTTTTTTTTTTTTTTTAAATAAAAAGTCCTAAATTGTAAACAACTTATTTAAAAAAAGGTAACACTTTATTTTGATGGTCCATGTGACTTTTAGTAGGCATTCTGCTTAATATCTGTTGATATGCTCCTTCAACAGACATTTCATTGACTATACTGTAAGTACATGCCAACTTACACTAACCCTAACCCCAACCCTAACTCCAACCTAACAGTCTACTTATAATCTAATGAGAATTAGTTGGCATGTAGATGCAATGTAACTTAAATTCAACAAACGGACTATCAAAATAAAGTGTGACCAAAAAATATCACATGTAAATACTGTAAGTTGTCATTTAATAAGAATAAGTGAATAACTCAATTTTGACCAAAATGTCAGATAGAACCTTAATTCTAAGGTGAGGACTTTTCTACCAATACATAAAGTAGTTACGTTTCCTCATGAGATTGGGCTGAAAATGACCAATTGAAACTGTCTACAGCAAGTGCATTCAAGCAAACAACAGATAACCGAAAGGTCAAGAAAAGCACAATAATAGATATTTTATATGCGACTAACTGTGTAATTTGTCACAAAACTAATGAAAATGCAATGAGATCGCTTCAAAAACTAAGATGCAAAATGCCCCTAATGCAACCTAGTAAGGCAATGTGTCATTCCTCTCTCCTCTGTGCATGCGGTGGCAGGTGATAAAGCACTTTTACAAGCTGCAGTAAAGCGCCACTTGTATGCTGCCGGATAGGGGAAGATGGTGGCGTCTTTTATGTACTATTATAATATTATTTTTGGTTTTGCATCCATATTTATTGCGTCTCTGTGTCCTTCACCCAAGGCGCTGCAGTTATTGCGTGCAGGGATTGCATTGTAAAAACTCAACGCAGGCACACCGTTGGGACAGGGGGACGTCGACTGTCACTGCACGCGCTGCCACACAGGTTTGTGTGCTTACCGCATCACATAATTGGCCCCCTGTGAGAGACCCTGCTTTAATAAGAAAGGAAGGAAGGTTACAGTAGCACTGATGGGCACTGGCGCTGACCTCACTGGAACGGGCCAACCAAACAAAAAAAACTGCATTGTATTTTATACTTTAATGTGGTTGCTCAATATTCTATGAACTGCTTATACCAAAAAAAAAATGTGTTTTAACTCCAAAATCATTTTGCTGGGAGTGATGGTGGAGTAATAAAGAAGTTATTGACTAAATGATATCGATTGTCTAGTCCCCGGGCATAGAGTGCTGACCTTGGAATCACTCCATGCCTTCTTCATCTATGCCTCCCTGCACACTGGCCACTCAATAATATATTATTTTATACATTTAAGCAGAACAACAAATAGCTGCACGGTACAAGGTGAGGAATTGCTGGTAAATTTTTCATGGCTATTTGCCTGTAGGAATTTGGCAGCCCTGTGTGATGGGTGATTAAAATCGGTGTTCAGTCAAGACTTGATTAGGGGTTGCCATTCAACTGCAAGACGAGAGAGAGAAAAAAAAACAAAAAGGAAACGAAAAAGGAAAACAAGAGGAGGAAAGGCACAGTGTTTTTCTCTGACTAAATCAGATAATGACCTTGAAGACTGGGCGGCAGAAACGGTAGCGTTAACTACTTTCAAGCTAAAGCCTGATTTATTCGCAAGGTTACCAGCAGAAACAATGGCCATTGATTTGGCCGGGGTAATTGCTGTGCGTAGACGCAACTGGCAGGACCTTTGTCCTGGGGGTGGAGACGCTTGTTGGGGGGAGTGCTAAAAGGCTTAATAAACCAGCTTTCACCCCTTCTAAAAAAAAACAATATATGCAGGCCTCTTTTCCTTTCTATGGCATAGGGCTCAGTAAGTACATTTATATGCAGAGTTCTGTAATATTTTAATCTAAGAGCAAACACAAGTTTAGCAAAGCCAAATGCAATGGAATTATATAGATTTGTCTGATTGCTGCTGTCAGTCATGGACATGACATCTAAGGACTGTTTTGCTATTTTTGTTCTCTGTTATTTTGCTTTATTGTGCGGGTTCCCATATGTCACTCCAGGGGTTCCACAGTGGTACTAGAGCATGTATGCAGTCTCCAAAATATGCACTTTAATTTACATCTTTCCACGTTGATGATGGTGTTTAAGGAAAGCCGTGGCCAACTCCAAAATCAAAAAGGAATGTGCTTTAAACAGAATGTTTAAACATTTTATTAAACATATCATGAACTTATACACTCACCGGTCACTTTATTAGGTACACCTCCTTTTGCCTCCAGAACTGCCTTAATCTTTTGTGGCATAGATTCAACAGACTACTCAAAATATTCCAGATTTTGGATTATATTGACATGATAACATAACGCAGTTGCTGGTGCTCTATTGGATTCAGTTCTGGGTGACTGTGGAGGTCATTTGAGTACAGTGAACTCATTGTCATGTTCAAGAAACCAGTCTGAGATGATTCGCGCTTTTTGACATGGCGCGTTATCCAGCTGGAAGTAGCCATCAGAAGATAGGTACACTGTGGTCACAAAGGGATGGACATGGTCAGAAACAATACTCTAGGTAGGCTGTGGCGTTGACATGATGCTCAATCGGTACTAATGAGCCCAAAGTGTGCCAAGAAAGTTTCCCCACACCATTACACCACCACCAGCAGCCTGAACCGTTAATACAAGGCAGGATGGATCCATGCTTTCATGCCAAATTCTGACCCTACCAACCGAATGTTGCAGCAGAAATCGAGACTCATCAGACCAGGCAACGTTTTTCCAATCTTCTATTGTCCAATTTTGGTGAGCCTGTGCGAATTGTAGCCTCAGTTTCCTGTTCTTAGCTGACAGAAGTGGCACCCGGTGTGGTCTTCTGCTGCTGTAGCCCATTCATCTCAAGGTTTGTCATGTTGTGTGTTCAGAGATGCTCTTCTGCATACCTCTGTTGTAACGAGTGGTTATTTGAGTTACTGTTGTCTTTCTGTCAGCTCTAACCAGTCTGGCCATTCTCCTCTGACCTCTGGCATCAACAAGGCATTTGTGCCCACAGAACTGCCGCTCACTGGATATTTACTCTTTTTCTGACCATTCTCTGTAAACTCTGGAGATGGTTTTGCGTGAAAATCCCACTAGATCAGCAATTTCTGAAATACTCAGATCGGCCCGTCTGGCACCAACAACCATGCCACAATCAAAGTCTCTTAAATCAACTTTCTTCCCCATTCTGATGCTCAGTTTGAACTGCAGCAGATCTTCTTGACCATGTCTACATACCTAAATGCATTGAGTTGCTGCCATGTAATTGGCTGATTAGAAATTTGCGTTAACAAGCAGTTGGACAGGTGTACCTAATAAAGTGGCAGATGAGTGTAGAGGTTAATAAGGAATTGAGTTTTAGAATGGCAGACCAGAAGAGGATTGAATCTCTAATTCCTGTTACGTTATTTCTGTTCCATTATTAAAAACAAAAACATTACAGGGAGAACAGTAAAAAAGTATTTTTGGACCTCGTGACAATTATTTGTGTGGTAAAGTAACTTTTGAAAGTAATGCATTAATATTGAGTTACTCCTCAAAAAGTAACTAATTGCGTTACTTTTTATGGTAAGTAACGGTTACGCTTTTTTTGTCTTTATTTTAATAGAGGAGCACACTGTACACCTTCATTTAACTTTACTAAAAACACATACAAAATAATAATGTAGGATAACATCTGAGAACTCTAGAGCTATTATATGCACATTATAAGTTTAAAGCAATATGTTTGCTACTTTTGTACTTTTTGTCTTATTTGTCAGGGAAAATCACTCTGCATTGACACAATTCCCCTTTTCCTTTTCTTCGATGTGTTCAAAATTATGAGAATAGATTCCATCATCTTAGGCTCTGGCTTGCCATCTTCGTTTCTGTCTGTTACACAGGGAGCACATTCTGTCATTGAGTGAGAGTTCATTTAAAATCACCAAATTTATTTATAAAAGCTAATTAACTAAACTAAAAAGTAACTCACATTAGATTTTTTTAAAAAGTAAATCAAATAGTATTACCTATTTTTTTAAAGTAATGCATTACTTTACTCCTTACTTAGAAAAGTAATAATATTACATAACTTGGGTTACTTGTAATGCGTTACCCCCAACAATGAAAATAATTATAAGGAAGTTATATTAATAATTATCTTTCAACAAGAAATCAAGTCATTAACATTTAGGCCAGCATTAAAAGGTTACATGGACAGATTTATGAAAGAGATCATTGTACTATAGATTTCAGAACTCATAATTATCATAATATTTAACCTCAGTCAAACTGGCTAAAACTATGAAGTAAAGCTTTGTATAACTAAAACTATTTCATTGAAACCTGATTTACTTATTAACTTAGTTAAATTAACTTTTAAAAAAAAAATTTGCTCCCTTTTAGTCATATCATTTCTCCAGTGCACCTCTTTAAAAGATCAGCACCTACTATTTAGCCTCATCCAACAATTGACACATGAAGTAGGCGATGAGAAAATGTTGTGTTGTCATGCAAAAGCATTTCTCCATATCCAGAGTTTGTCAGTAATTGTTTTGTCAGTAAGTTTTTAAGCTTGATTTTACTATAGATACAGATTTACTTTGAAACCAGAGACAATTCAATGCAGGCTTTTCTCTGAGAAAATAAAAGACAACACAGCGCCACCTATTCTGGATTCAGTTCATGACCCCTTTAACTTCAAACCTTTTAGACTGTCTTGACTTTCATGTTTATTCATCTAAGAGTTTACATGGTTCTCCTGCATCTGCTGATGCACATGCTGTGATGCTCGGCATTTGGCTGAAGTCTTACTAACGTCATACAGTACATCTCATGGCCCGGGGCTTGATGTGGTGCGTCCTCTTTCTTTCCCTCTCTCTCTTTTCCTCTCTCTCATCGGGTCAGGCTGTGTCCAGAGCACCTTTATTCTTCCTCTGGCCTACATTCTGATCTCCCAGCACAGCAGCTGGTAAACCGAGCACACACTCCCTGGCAGGGAAGAGCTCCTCATTTGAATCAATTATACATACCCTTCTCCTGGAGTCAGCCTGCATTTTTCATGTGCACAGAGGATATTTTATGAGTTAATGTGTCCAGTTGACATGTTGCTGAAAGCTGTGGCCTGTCCCCTTCATTGCCTCCCGATTTGGCTCTGAAGTAAACACGCAAACACTCTCGTGCCCTGGGCAGCACAGCGCCAGTACACACACACACACACACACACATGCATACTGTATACAGACATTAGCTTAGCTCCTTCTGCCTTTATGCCCAGAGTATGTCTGTGAAAAGCATCAGATGCAACAGAGCTAAAAGCAGGTACACAGTCACTCTGTGCGTGTCGTGCATCCAGTGGATCAAATCTATTGTTTGTGATGTCAACGCCCCTGTTTTGGCTGAAAGAGAATAACTTACTCAGCCTTTGCGGCATTAAAGTGTTTCTCTTTTCTCTTGTTCTCTTTCCTTTGACTGTGTTTGGGTCTGATGCCGCTAGCTGTTGTTTCACTGTTTTCTCACATGCATGTTTTATCATTCACTCTTTCTTTCTCTCTCCCTCTGCCTTATTTTGTTCTATGTTTTGTGGTAGTCCTACTGTATGTACATAAAAAGTGAGTTTGAAATATTTTTTCAGGTAATATATGTCAATATTTTTTATATATAATTGAGTACACGCCATTTTGAAAATGAATATTTTATCCCTTTTCTCAGTGAGTATAGGATATGTATTTTGGTGCATTTAAACAAAAGAGATTTATTAAACAGATATATTTATTCAAATAATATTTTAGTCATCAAACATATTTAGAAATGGAAAGATAATACAATTAAATTCAAGCAAAATATTGCAAAAAATACTACAGCCTACAAAAAGTCAACTAAATTTTTCAATTTTATGCTTCTCTTGATTCTTTGATTTCTTTTTTTTATTTGTATTTAATATTTTTCTTAACATATATTTGGGTGTACTAGTTTTTGGACCGTTGTCATAAGTTATTTTGTTAGATAAGCTCCAGATTTGGCTTCAGTACTGACTAATCTAATGCATATGCACAAATATAATATTGTATAGCTTCCTTTTAAAAATATGAATTTATAAATATGAAAATATGAATTAAATTTTTGGGGGGTGTACTCATATTTACTGAGCACTGTATAATAAATTGAAATATACAGTTGAAGTCAGAATTATTAGCCCCCCTGTTTATTTTTTTTCCCCAATTTCTGTTTAACGGAGAGCAGATTTCTTCAACACATTTCTAAACATAATAGTTTTAATAACTCATTTCTAATAACTGATTAATTTTATTTTTGTCATGATGACAGTAAATAGTATTTTACTAGATATTTTTCAAGACACTTCTATACAGCTTATAGTGACATTTAAAGGCTTAACTAAGTTAATTAGGTTAACTAGGCAGGTTAGGGTAATTAGGCAAGTTATTGCATAACGATGGTTTGTTCTGTAGACTATCAAAACAATATATAGCTTAAAGGGGCTAATCATTTTGACCCTAAAACGTTTTTTTTTTTTTATTATTATTATTATAAGTTTTTTTATTAAATTTTAATTAAATAAGACTTTCTCCAGAAGAAAAATTATCAGACATACTGTGAAAATGTCTTTGTTCTGTTAAACATAATTCGGCAAATATTTAAAAAAAAATAATAAAAATCAAGGGGGGGGGGTTCATAATTCAGACTTTAACTGCATATATGTTAAACATTTATAAGTGCAAAGAGGGGAAAAAATTTTGTTTAATCCTATTCACATTTTTCCCAGCATGCATTGGTGTATTAATAATTAATATGTTGCATTGTTTGATTGTTTGCCGTTTTTATTTACAATGTTGTTGTTTATTTTGTTGCCACACTACAGACTTATTGTTATGTGATATCAGAATGAATTTGTTAACCGCACATATTTAAACTTCCAGATATAATATGTGCTTGTTTTATTGTTAGTGAGAACTAAAAACTTTATCTTGATATCAAGTTTATATTATGTATAAAATCTTTGAATGTGAGTTTGTCTTACAATAGTTTTTATTAATAAAGTTTGACTTTATTAATAGCAGTTCTAAGTTATTATCTTGACTGAATTAAAAAAAAAAAAAAAAAAAAAAACTGAATTTGAAAATAACAGGGATCGGAAAATAACACATTAAAGTTAAACTTATCTGATGTGAGATGTAGATGGTTGTTAGAAACTGACAATTTATTTATTTATTTATTTATTTATTTATTTATTTATTTATTTATAATAATAATAATAATAATAATAATAATAATAATAATAATAATTATTATTATTATTATTATTATTATTATTATTATTATTATTATTATTATTATTATTATGTGCTGGCAACAAACTTCCATGTTTTATAGGAAAAAAGAAGCTATAACATTTAGGAAATTGTGTAAATAAAAATAAAATAATTATAATAATACATTTAAAAATAATAAATAAAAAGGGCTACTATATTTTTTTATACTTCTTAAAGGTATTCCCGATCCAATTCTATATTATTGACAGATTTAAAGTTATTACCACTTGATATTTTTTAATAATTCAGTAAAGAAATCAAATTTAAAAGTAGTACAAATGACCAATTTAAATAAAAAATGCAGACCATTACATCAGTTTAAAAACTAACATAATATACTGTAACACAAACTGTGTTAATGTTTAATTTTTTCAGATTTGGTATGTCTATGAGTTTGTCTTCTTCGAGTGTTACAAAAATAAACAAATAAACAGAATCAATGCGTTAAACGCCTCTCTGCATTCATCCGTCATTCTCACCCTTGCACCAGCTTGTTCAGGAGGTGTTACCAGCATCTGCCATTTTTGCATAATGCGCAAGGTGTTTGGAAAGAGGTCTGTTCTTCGATGGTACAAATTGCTTTTTTGACCTAGTAATTAACTTGGTAAGACGCAAGGAAGAGCTCAGTGATGAAGCTTTGTGGCCAAATTTTAACATGGTTGCATAAATTATCATTTATGAAACCATAATGCCCTGTTGCAATGTCCTGAACCCATCACAACACACAGCCGTATAATGAATGGGGGGTTTGCAGTGTTGCAGCACATCTGTAGATTAAGCAGGCACCGTCCTGCATGCATACCTTCTTTTCAGGAAACAGGTTAATCTTGATGTATCACCAAAGACATACTTACAAGTGACCTCACAACAAACACACTGAAAATAGGGAAACTAATGTGTCTTTCATTCAAAGTACATTTTCATATTGGATTAAGTGAAAAAATGATGTGAAAAATTATATTTAGGAGCATTTATTGATAGTAAATTGACATTTGCTGGAAATGTAGGATGTATTTGTTAAAAATCAATGCAGACATTATATCTTATTAGGAGGTTACAACAATTTGGTGTGAGTCAAGATATCCTAGATATGGTATACAAAAATTTGGTTGAAAGTGTTTTGAGTTTTAACATGATTGCATGGGGGCTGTTGCCGATTAAAGAAAAGCAAAAACTTTTTGAAGATTGAAGATTTGAATGAAGATTAAATAGTAAAAATTGCCAGTGCAATTATAAGTAAAGCACAAAGACAACTAAATTAAATTTATTTAAGGAGAATTAAACAGCAAGCACTTGTCATTATTGAAGATTGTTTCCATCCTTTAAATATAAAACTTCAGCTTTTGCCATCAAAAAGACATTTTAGGCAACCTCAAGTAAAGAAAAATGTGTATCAAATGTCCTTTGTGCCGACTGACATTAGAATTTTAAGTACTGGGGTTTAAGTATGAATATGGTTTCATTGAGTTTTTATTGTGATTTATGTGAAGATATTGAATGTATTTGTGTTGCCTGTTTTCTGTGATATGTGTGAAGTGAATGCTGGTGTGGTTGTGTGGTGAAGCCAAAGATAAATTTCAACTTGTGGACAATAAAGTAAAGTAAAGTAAAGTAAAGTAAAGTAAAGTAAAGTAAAGTAAAGTAAAGTAAAGTAAAGTAAAGTAAGTTCTCAAGGTAATATTTTCAGTTTTCATATCATGTGACCACATAAGAAAAAAAGGTAGTTTATGTAGTATGTCTAGCCATATCATTAGGGGCGTCATGGGGGTGCAGTGGGTAGCATGATTGCCTCACAGCAAGAAGTCGCTGGTTTGAGCCTTGGCTGGGTCAGTTGGGATTTCTGTGTGGAGTTTGCATGTTCTCCCCATGTTCGCGTGGGTTTACTCTGGGTGCTCCGGTTCCCCCACAATCCAAAGACATGCGCTATAGGTGAATTGGGTAAGCTAAATTATCCAAAGTGTATGAGTGTGCAGTCACAACAACCTGGAGCTGAACACGCTAAAAACAGTGGGGATGATAGTGGACTTCAGGAGAAACCCCCCTGCTCTCCCCCCACTGAGCATCATGGACAGCATTGTGGCAGCAGTGGATTCATTCAGGTTCCTGGGCACCACCATCTCTCAGGACCTGAAGTGGGATACTCACATTGACTCCATTGTCAAAAAAGCTCAACAGAGTCTGTACTTTCTTTGTCAGCTGAGGAAGTTCAACCTCCCAAAGGAGCTGCTGAAACAGTTCTACACCTCCATCATTGAATCAGTCATCTGCACATCAAGAACTGTCTGGTTTAGCTCAGCTACCAAATCCGACCTCCGAAGACTACGTCAAATAGTTCGGACCATGGGCGTTGCTAGGTCTATTTCAGGGGGGCTGTAGCCCCCCTATATTTCTACTCAGCCCCCCTAAAACTTTTCCGATTAGCTCATACACTGTAGACCAAATTATGGTCTCTGTCCCCTTTAAATTTAGTATGAAGACGGCGGCAGAATTCTGCTCCTCCCCGACTTTCGTTTTTCATTTGATCAGCAAGCCACAGCTGTGCAGAGTGAGAGAACAAGGTGTTTGCTTATCAATAAATTGTTATAAAATCTGCCGTTCTTTGCTATGTATACAGTTTTATCACTTGTACCTCAATGTCATATAGGAGCAATCGGGTTTTTCAATCTACTGTTTCCTCAGTGCTCACCTCATAATCAGATGTTTCCTCCAGCGAAAATGTAACTCTTAAAGAACATTTTACTATATTTATTTCAAAATGAACTACCATTAGAAAACTCATTACAGTGCATGTGGCATGTGCAGTGCATGTGCATCTATACCACAGTCTAAAATGAAAATCCTAAAATCGCCCCTGGTTCGGACTGCTGAGCGAATCATTGGTACAACCCTCCCTACTCTCCAAGAACTGTACTTATCCAGAGCGAGCAGAAGGGCTGCCAAAATCACTCTGGACCCCTCACACCCAGCACACTGCCTGTTTGAACTTTTATCTTCTGGTCGACGCTACAGAGTACTGTGCACCAGAACAGCCCGACACAGAAACAGTTTCTTCCCTCAGGCAATCCATCTCATGAACACTTGATGATAATAATTGTGGAACCAACATCACTACCTGCTATACACTTTTTTTTAGACACACATACACTTATTTAACAACACACTTTACATGCCAATTTGCACATAACAGCTGCACATATTATGTTGTATATAGTAATATAGCTGTACATACACTTGTCAATTTGTGTATTTGCATTCATTTTTTAAATATATTTATTATCTGTTTTTTAGTCCTGTCTGTAATTCTGTTGCACTGTAGAAGCTCTATCACGAAAACAAATTCCTCGTATGTGTGAACATACCTGGCAATAAAGCTCTTTCTGATTCTGATTCTGATTCTGTACAGATGTTTCCCAGTGATGGGTTGCAGCTGGAATGGTATCCGCTGCGTAAAACATACAGTATGCTGGAGAATGTGGCGGTTCATTCCGCTGTGGCAGCCCCAGGTTAATAAAGGAACTAAGCCAAAAAAATGAATGAATGAATTAATGACTGAAATCATTAGCATATATTATTGAAAATGAAGTAACTAGCAATAGTTTAACATTAAATGTATTTATTATATTTTGTCCAAAGTATAACTTTACTTGCATTTTGATTTTAAGTCAAACCAAAGTAGTTCATCAATTAATTCATCGTCTATAAAAACTAAATTCTACTTCAGATTTTGCTTAATTTTTTTACTTGGGCAGAATGTTTTGATTAGTATAAAAAAATATATATTTTCAATCAAGTTCAAACAATAATTTGAGGGTAATTTATAGATATTAGCTGTAATAAATTACATTCATTTTTAAGTTGGTCCAAAGCAATATTATACTTGTATCTTAGGTTTAAAAATATAAATATTTATATATATATATATATATATATATATATATATATATATATATATATATATATACATACAGTTGATTATTAGCCCTCCTGAATTATTAGCCCCCCTGTTTATTTTTTTCCCAATTTCTGTTTAACGGAGAGAAAATTTTTCCAGCACATTTCTGAACATAATAGTTTTAATAACTCATTTCTAATAACTGATTTATTTTAACTTTGCCATGATGACAGTAAATCATATTTTACTCAATATTTTTCAAGACACTTTTATACAGCTTAAAGGGACATTTAAAGGCTTAACTAGGTTAATTAGGTTAACTAGGCAGGTTAGGGTAATTAGGCAAGTTAATGTATAATGATGGTTTGTTCTGTACCGAAAAAAATTATAGCTTAAAAGGGGCTAATAATTTTGACCTTAAATGGTTTTTTAAAAATTTAAAACTGCTTTTATTCTAGCCAAAATTAAACAATATTATCAGACATACTGTGAAAATTTCCTTGCTCTGTTAAACATCATTTGGGAAATATTTAAAAAAGAATTAATAATAATTCTGACTTCAACTGTATATATATTTAGTGTCTCTATATTAAACTAAATTTTTACTTTGTGTGAATGTATTTTTTATTTTTTATTTTCTTGAACACAATAAATATTTTTGGTCACTTTATTTTGATGATCCGTTTGTTGAATATAAGTTACATTGCATCTACATGCCACCTAACTCTCATTAGATTATAAGTAGAGTGTGAGGTTGGGGTTGGGGTTAGTGTAAGTTGACATGTACTTGCAAAGTTTCTTATAGTCAGTTAAATGTCTGTTGAAATAGCAGCATCAGCAGATATTAAGCAGAATGTCTACTAATACTCAAATGGACCATTAAAATAAAGTGTTACCATATTTTTGATTTAGATTAAATAAAATGTTATAGTTTGAACCAAAGTTAAGTTATACTTGATTAAATTCAAGTTATACACAGTATTTGTGTGTCAAGAGGTGAAGCTTGTTCTGGATATGGCTGATTTGACTTTGGAAACATTCCAGATTGTCTTTGGAACAGCTGTCATTAGAGAAATGTAAAAACAGGAATGCAGTTAAAAGTGTCAGATCAATGATTCATCCTCGTCCATTACTGTGTTCCTCGATGCACGGAGACATAGCTAACCGCTCCATCTGTATGATCAGCCCACTTCGCTGGAGCACACCTGACAACAGTACAAGAACACGTCCTTATTTTGTAGAGTTAGCAAAATAATGGCTTGACATATTTCATCATTCCTGACTGAAAATTCAGTCCAAACCCTATCCATACTTTTAAAATTTAGTTATTGCTAAAAGCAGTAGGATAATGGGTGAATAACAATGGTGTAAAAGCACCTGTCCATGATTTCAAGCCTATTTAACATTAACTGTAAACTTGTACACTTAAATCTCATTGGTTGATCGGGATAATACTCTAGGATTAAAAAAATAAGAAAACATTTTGATCCAGGAACAACTGGTTCTGCTAGTCTGCAAATGCTTTCAGAGAGGTTTCCACGGCTTCATAATGTTGTGTCTAAAAGAAATTTGTGTGAGCCTTAGTAATATAAATTCTAAGATGATTCTAAGATGAAAGATAATTATTTCAAAAGTTATAAAACAAATGATTGCTTTTTCATATGTAGATTAGTCCCATTATGGAAACTAGTAATTATTGGATTCAAAGCAGTTTCACTGACTGAAGTAAATTAAATAATACTCATAGTAACTATACTGTATGTATGTATATATATATATATATATATATATATATATATATATATATATATATATATATATATATATATATATATATATATATATATATATATATATATATATATATATATATATATATATATATATATATATATAGTTAAAGTCAGAATTATTAGCCCCCCTTTGAATTTTCTTTTTTAAATATTTCCCAAATGATGTTTAACAGAGCAAGGAAATTTTCACAGTATGTCTGATAATATTTTTTCTCCTGGAGAAAGTCTTATTTGTTTTAGTTCGGCTAGAAAAAAACAGTTATTATTTTTTTAATAACCATTTAAGGTCAAAATTATTAGCCCCTTTAAGCTATATATTTTCTCGATAGTCTACAGAACAAACCATCATAATACAATAACTTGCCTAATTACCCTAACCTGCCTAGTTAACCTAATTAACCTAGTTAAGCCTTTAAATGTCACTTTAAGTTGTATAGAAGTGTCTTGAAAAATATCTAGTAAAATATTATTTACTGTCATCATGGCAAAGATAAAATAAATCAGTTATTAGAAATGATCATGACATTAAACAGATTAAACAGAAATTGGGTAAAAAAATAAACATAATATATAAAAAATATAATGGATATATAATGGATATATAATATACAAAATATATATAATGGATGAATAAATGAACGAACAAATTAAGGAAACTATTTCTCACAATTCTTAGTTTTATCATGCAGATGAGTTTCCATCTTGTCTTCTAGCAAATATAAGATGATATATCATGACGTTTGGGAAATGTAATCCCATAATCCAAACAAAAAATGTAAAGAAAGTCATAAAAAGAAAAGGCCTGTTAAATTGTTAGAAATAAAGTGAAAAACGTAGTATTTTAAGAGAGAAAAAAAGTACACTACCGGTCAAATGTTTGGGTTCAACAGGACTTTTTAAATGTTTTAAAATAAGCTTCTCCTGCTCACCAAGACTGCATTTATTTGATCAAAAATACAGGACAAATTGTAAAATTGTGAAATGTTATTGCACTATAAAATAACTGTTCAAATATAGTTTATAATTTAATTTAATCATATATTCCTGTGATTTTAAAGATGAATTTTCAGCTTCATTACTAGTCCTTAGAGTCACATGATCCTTCAGAAATCACTCTAATATTAATTATTATCATTATTAATAGTATAATTATTAAGTAAAAGCAATAATGACTGGAGTACTAATTTCGTTTGAAACTACATACAATAAGAAATAATTTATTTAAAAGTTTTATATTTAACAATTTGATCTTTTTTTACATTTAATAATGTAAATTCTTGATGAACAGAATAATTTTCTTATAAAAAATAAAAAAAACTGACCCCAAACTTTTGACCAGTAGTGTATATCTCATGACTCTGCCTTTTTTCTGTTTCTGTCTAAAATTGTTATATAAACACATAATTTATCTTTTAATGGAAGTGGGAAGTTGTTTGGTCGCATACAGTTACTTGTCTAGTATTGTGTCTTTCTTTGTGTTCAGAACATGGAGTGAAATGCTTTTCCTATTGTTGCTAGTTAGATTTTGCTTAGTAGATGTATTGCCCCAACCATAACATAGCACTAGCCAACTTGCTTAGCATGTGCTGATTATTCTCTTCAACATGCAAAAGAAAGCTAGAGCAGATGTTAAGAGTGTAAGTGAATAATAATGACTTATGTTTTATTCTGTTCCTCTCACAAAGCTATTCTATGGCTTCAGAAGACTTTGAATATAGAGCATGAAACACAACTTTTATAATTCTTTACTATGCATTTACATACTTTGTGAAGCTTCAAAGCAATTACATTTGCATTGGGGGAAAAAGTGGCTAGTATATTATTTAAACCTTTCTCTTTTGTGCTGCACATAAGAAACAAACTTTTAGAACAACACAAAGGGTGAGTAAATGATCACTTTTGGCAGATTTTTTTTTCCTATAAGTGTGAAACAGCCTACTAACTAGGGCGCATATATAGCAGTCTAAGCATTTAAAATACGCCATTAAACAGCAGCACCTCACTGACAGGCAGAATTCAGCCCCTCACGTTTTCCCCTCTCTGGCCTTCTCTCCCATGCGAACGTGGTATTTTCAATCCATCCGGGGGCAGAGAGAATATGCGTACGCTAGCAGCATGTGCCAACAGTGCCTCACATCTGAGAACTTTTAATTTCGCCTTTATTGTATGGATGATCCTGCATACGAGGAGCAAACAAGGCCATAATGGAGCGGCCAGCACCTCGTTGTCTGCCTAAAACCAGAGAGGAAAAAAAAAAACACACTGTGAAATCTTCAAAAGGAGAAGGGGTTGATGAGCTCCCTAAAGAGGGCTAGGACTTGTGCTTTAAAAGAAAAAGATTTCGCCAGTGTGTGCAATTTTAATTGCGCTCCTATTGCTTGCCCCCAGCCCCCTTCTTTCTCCCACTCTCTCTCTCTTTCTCTCATTCCCCTCGCTCTATCTGTCTGGCCTTCAAAGGGAGTCTCATTCACTCTATTTTAATTTCATAAAGTAACCCCGAGGACAAAAGCAGAGCCACTCATGTGCAAAACTTCTTTATTTCAGAATGACATTACAGTGTTATTGTGGAGTGTGACACCATGGAGAGTCACTGAGAGACGACTTTGGCTTCTCCCTGTGTGTACGTTGCCCACCTACAGTACCCGCTGATAAATTCATAATGTACTCGGTAGTAAACGCTCAGGTACGGTAATGAAAATCAGTCAGACCTTATCCTCTTTAAAAGGCTGCGACGTCAGGCTTTTGGCTCGTACTTCTGAATGCTTTTGAACACTACGAAGTCTGCGTGCCAAAACAGTGACCACAACTTCTTTTCTTTTTTCTTTTTTTTGGAAGAAAATGCTTTTGTTTCTGCAAGAATCAACTTGCCTGTGCTGTCTTTGTTTGGAATTCCCCGTCCTGTTTCCTCTCAGTGGCTCCTGATGGGCTGGATGTCTTCTGCCAGCCGTGTAAGATGAGCGTGGCTCTGTTCTGTCCACCTTGCCCCACAGCGATGAGCTCTTTCTGACTGTAATTGTCGAGCTTTGTTCTGGCTCCACTTTTTTGTTGTGGGACTGTAAAAGGGTATAAATGTAGTACAGCTAAAGAGGTCAAACCTGCAGCGAAAAGTGCAGCGGTGGGAAACTTAAACCTGACCACAAAACAATGGCTTTTCCACACTGTAAATGGACTCTGAAGGATTCTAAAGGAGTTTTGGCAGTGATGATACAGTATATTGAATCAAGGATGAAGATTGAAGGTTGATATCATAATGACCCATGAGTAATTTTTTGTTGATACAATTACATTTCTGATAAAAGAACCTGATACAATTTTGGCCATAAAATTCAGAATTTACTAGAATTTAAAAGTATAAATTTATTATATTTAACTAAAGCTAAAGCCATACAATTAAAATCATTTTATTAATTTATATGAAATAGAAATTCAATAAACAGAGAGAGTGTCACAATCTCCGGCGATCCAGCCTTGCAGATCGCTGGGAATCCTTCACTTTCACTTAGGACTACAAATCCTGTCATGCACCACACACTCACACCTGTTCCGGTTTTCTGCTGATTGCTAATACACACAGCTGAAGCTGTCCAGAACTGACTACATGGACTTTTAAAGCAGCACAGAAACACACACTAGTTGCTGTTTCTTGTTTAACTGTACTGTGACATTAAGTCGCGTCTCCCTTGCCTTGCTTTGTTGTGCTTTGACCCTCGCTTTGTTTTGTTTGTTTATGTTGCTAGCTGCCAGTTTAATGACCATGACTTTGGATTTCCTGTATACATCTGTTTGACCCTGTTGATCGTTGCCTGCCTAACCATTCTTGAATAAACCCTGCATTTGGATCCGCACTCATTTGTCAGCATCCTATCACATTACAGAGAGAGAGAGATTTACACAAATAACAAATTAATACTAAATGACACTACATTTAAAAGGAAAACAGTAAAGATAAAAAATGCTAAAATAACAAATAACACTTTTCTAATCAATCAAGTGTTTTCTTTACTAAATATTTTTTCTAATTAGGTAGACAAAATTATTATCTTAATTAATTTTAGATGGGTAAGAATAATCTGCCAGATTCAAAATTTGATTGATTTCTCAATCAATTTTTCTTATTATTTATTATGCTGATATCATTTATAACAATACCTCTGATATTAATTTAAAACATTTTAATACTGTCTTTAACTTTTTATGTAGGTTTGTTTTAAGATGTCCGTATAGAATCCATCATTGCATATTATTTGAATCTCTTGTTTTGCTTTAACCTAAGTTCCGTAGACAATATCACTGGTATTTGTTTCTTTTTAAATGTTTATTTTAGTTGCCCTTCTCATTTAAAGCAGTTTTTTTTTTCATTTACCTCCTCATATTCTCTTCGACATATGCAACAGAATTGCTTTTTAGTTCTAATGATTACAACAGAAAGTGGCCGTAGATCCTTTTAATACAAAGCTCCTTTTGACTGGAATAATCTCTCTTCTTCTTTTAGATCAATTAAGTCATTTTGTCTTTTCAGGATTAATTTATTTTCTTTTTTGGAAACAACTTGTAAATGTTATTAATTTTGGTTTCAACTGAAATGTTTATTATTTATTTGTATACCAAATTGTTTGTACTTTTTGATTATATGTTTTTGTTTGCTTATAGGTTTAGACTGTGGGGTTCAGATGAAGTGTGCTGCTTGTTTGCTTGTTTTGTTTAGCTGTACTGTATGTTAGTTAAGATGTGTTGTACTCTGTTTTATGTCTGTTTTATGATTTATGTTTTTCTAGGGACCCTGTCAGAAATGAGATGGTTCATCTCAAGGGGCTATCCCATTTAATAAAATTGAAATTGAAATAAGATTTAGCTTACCAGACTCTACATGTTGTCAAACTTCATGTAAATACATGTACAAGTATTAGAAAAATCTATTTATAACATTTTTAATTTAATCTGTTGAATAACGTCCATTAAACCAATCAGAGTCTCATCTCAGATTGCCTTAAAGAGTTGTCAGTTGCGTTGTGTCGCACCATGGTGCATTTGCAATTTACATGGCGGACTTTGTACATGGAAAAACTGAACACTTTACTAGCGAGAAAACAGCTAAACAGACCAGTGCGAGGATAAAGAATGAGCCTCCTCCATTTGGCCTCTTTACTTTCTCTTTACTTTACTTTTACTCTTTATTTTACTTTTTTACTTTCATGGAGTAAGAAAACTGTGGAAACTCACTCCACTGAAGACATCCATTAGCTTACATATTTAATTCAAAACTATTTCTAAATTAAGTTCTAATTTCCAGAAAACATAAATGAACAGTAATAACGTGTGGTCAAGTTATGTCCAATCACACGTCTTTTTTATGCCCTATATAGTCCAAACCCGACAAGAGAACACATCTAAACTTGTTTTTATTAAAAACAAATATAATTATGCATATAATAAATAGTACTGCTAATAATATGTTTTTTTAATATATCTACACTGTAAAAAAAAATCAGTTATTTTACTTTTTTCCGGCAGCTTGTGTGCCTCTTATGTTCCTTGTTCTTTTTGTGTCATTCTAAAGGCCTGTTTCAAGTGCATATTTACACATTGACACTAAAATTGAATCTGAAAATGTCAAAACTGCTAATTAGTTAATTTTCATAGTAATCAGCTGTAATATTAACACCCACGCTTTGTTAGTTTGACCTATTTTTTTGTTATACAAACTACACGTAAATATTTCATCAATTCATACATTTCCCTAGGAATCAAACCTATGACCTTGGCATTGCTTAGCCATTGCTAGCTACTGCTTGAGTTACTTGAACAACTTTAGGTAGCAGCTTCCAGTAGGTTTGGTTGTCGTAAGGTTGTTGAATATCAAAGGTTATAACTTGTTGCCAAATAGTCTTGCTCGTGTCATGCTCTCTGAAGCTCTTAGAGAGCGTAGCTTTAAGCGCACACGCAGAGGCCTCAGGCAAAAATCAATGCACATATGAGTTTTCTGCTATTTTATGATATATAATGAGGGTTAGCATGAAGGGCACATTGCCGACAAAATATATCGGTGCTCAAGAGCACTCACATCTGTCTACAGAAATAAGTAACAACTTAAAGGAGATCCAGACGTTTGGCAGGGGGCGAGAGAGAGTGTGTTAGCAGTGATGGGTTTTGGCAACATACAGCACAGGCAACATTAGCGTCGTTTCCAGATTCCAGGAGATCCTCAAGGGGTTAAATTCTCCACCTTGCCAGCATAATTGAACAGAGTACTTTTACATTTATTCAGTCAAAGGGGTATTTGTTGAGTGTTTTATAAATCCCAAGCTTGGCTGACTCCTCACATAATTCTCATGTCATTTTTTCGTTTTAAAGAAGTGATGGAATTCTCTCCGAAGACTTTCATCAGTTCGTCCGATTCTTTTATTTAAAAAAATGCATGCTTCTTGAGTTTTGTATTCTCCTGGTCGTTTCCTTGGCTTTGGCCCGAGGTGACGGTGTGATGAGTGAAAAGCTTTCAAAGTTCAGTAGGGTTTTGCTGTTCAAAAGAGCAGGGCCATTGATCAGGCAGCTCTTAGGCCAAGGATAAAACACTGACGGCAGGCAGGATTTGCAGCTAACGCCTCAGTCTCTCTGGAGCATGAAAACACACACATACACGCACACACACACACACCTCTCACCACAGAACTCACGTTAGCCGAGTTATGTAAGTGTTAATGATTCTACGGAGGCATGCAAATTTCTTTCTCCAGACGTTCCAATCAGAAACTCGAACACATGTTATGTCAATAATGTCACTAGCATGCTCCTCTAAACGCTGGCTTGGTTTGGGTTCACATCAGACCTCAGATTATCGGTGAATCTAGTGTTTTATAAACCTCAACCGCTTTTAATTTAAATGCACCTAGAGGGACTTTAAAACAAGGGAGGATGGGAAACGCAGATGTGCTCTCTCTGGTGTATGAAATGAATGTGGACAGGCGAACTATGAGGAAGCCATCACTCTGGTTTTCTAACATTACGGAGGATTGTAGGGGGGGGAGAGAGCTTGCAATACAGGCCCTCATACAGGCCCATCATGGATTAGCCATCACGGGCTTAATTGGTTTGTGATCTATTTATAGAGTGATTTAGCACCATGTTAAATTCCTCTGAGACGCACACTAATACAGTATGTATTTCATTAAGGATTTACAGCATCTTATTCAAATGTGTTTTGACAAGAGTTATATTTTAAAGAGAGTCATCATCTCATTAAAAAAATAAATGAATAAATAAAATGCATTGTCAAAATGCATTCTGCATGTACCTTGCATGTTTAAAATGCATGTTAAATAACGCTAACACATAAGGAAATTTGCATAATGGCATATACAAATGTGTACATTATTATAGCCTAGTTTGTATAATATCACAGCAATAACAGGGGGTTGGTAGGTTTTGAAAATAGCGTTGAGTGAAAGGAATATGTGTGTGTTGTCCGTTTTAACAGGATATTGATTCTAATTTATTTTATTCATTGATTCATTTTCTTTTCGGCTTAGTCCCTTCATTAGGGGTCACAACAGCGCAATGAATCACCAACCTATTCAGCATATGTTTTACGCAGCGGATGCCCTTCCAGCCACAACTCAGCACTGGTAAACACCCATACACTCTTGCATTCACACCCACACATACACTACGACCAATTTAGCTTATTCAATTCACCTATAGCACAATTAAATAAATTATTTATATATATATATAAATTATTATTATATAAATAAATTTATTCTTTAAATCAGTAATTTAATTCATTTTAGACATGTTGTCACCACAAATGTAGATGAAGGGATCATATTTCACATTGCGTTAAAAGAAAATGTTTGTAGTTGTAATTTTCTGCATGTTATTAATAAATTTGATTCATTTATGACAATAAAATGTAAAATAGATTATCTCAACATTCATTTGGATTGATTATAAGGAATATCTTTTTCTTTTTTTACTCATTAGCTTACATGTGATTTGGAAGAATAAGGGTGCTTTCACACTTGGTTCAATTGCCTGAACGAACCCAAGTTTGAGTGTCCCCCATTGCCACCTTCTCGGCTGGTTTGTGTTCACACCGGCTGCGTCCGATACCACCTACTACTCAGTAGGTACTGCATCTGAATTTAAACGTACTACTCAGCCGTTAGAAAACTACGTTCTATACAGTATGAATGTGAGAAGTATGAATGGAATTCGAGCGTACTACATCTGCCATTTTGTTATGGTCACGTGACCTACCTGCGTCAGTTGCGTTGCTTCACTCCCATTCATGAATTCTCTTGCGGGGCATCATGGGATAGTGCAGCGTGCATGGGATAGCGCACTTTAGAATCTCGCCGGAAGTAGTAGGTCATCTAGGTACTTCTCACATACTGATTTTAGAATTCTATGAATTTGGACATACTACTTGGCTCGCATACTGATTTTAGCGTACTATATAGTATGAAAGTATGCGGTTTTGGACGCACCCACCGTCTTTTTTCCTTCTGAACCCCACTGATACGCTTGCGTCATCAAGCTGCTGTTTTGTGTACAGCTATTGCTAAGTGACGGCAAAGCGGCAAAATGGAGACGTTCGCATATCAAAACCAATTGTCGCCAAGGTAGATAATACACAGACATAGACCCACTAATGAATTTTATGAAAACTAACGTTTGTTGTACAGTTGGCGGTTCACTTTCGTTATTTGGTATGATTGTATTCATATCACCGTTCCAGAGTTTCCACAAACCGTACCCCAGATCACCTCTTTCAGGGTGCTTTCACACTTGGTTCAATTGCCTGGACCGTACCCCGGTTCGATTGTCCCCCCTTGCCACCTTCTCAGTTGGTTTGTGTTCACGTTGTCTTTTTTCCTTCTGAACCCTGGTATGCTTGCGTCATCAAGCCGCTGTTTTGTGTACGGCTGTTGCCAGGTGACAGACATAAAAGCAAAGCACCAAAATGGAAAGACGTTGCTGTGGTTTTGGACATACAGAAAGCGAAAAATATATTTCACAAAAATATTTTAAACGTTCAGAAAATAACTCGATGTCTGCTGTTTTGGTGGAGACAAGCAGACATTATCATTGTGTTTTTCCTGGCTCAGTCCCGCTTCTCAGCAAGGTACAGTACGTGATACACAGACACACACACACATGAATGAACGTTATGAAAACGATAGTTTGTTGTACTGTTGACAGTTTACTTCCGTCATTTCGTACGATTGCATTCATACCAGAAGTGTCCCGGACTAGAGTTTGCGTGAACTGTACCCCAAACCAAATCTTTCAGGTGGACTCGGGTTCGATTCGTGGGTGCGCACCCGAGTTCAGAAGACAGCATTCACACTAGCTAAACGTACGTACTCTGACATCAAACAAACCCAGGTACAGACCAAAAGTGCTAGTGTGAAAGCACCCTAAAAATAATTTTGAACCATTACAGGCCTCTACATATAAAGGTGAGGATGCAGTTCCAAAACATAATAATAACCCATTTTTATCATAAACAACATTTTTTATAAAAATAATTTTACTATTTCAAAAATTAATGTTTATTTCACAAATTTAACTAAATGTAACATTTCACGACTTGCCATTCTAATTTAACAATATTTCCATTTTAAAATTGTATCATATCCATTCTAAAGCAATGTCCATTTGTTAACTCTGACAACATTTGTAATGCTATCTGCCCTTTTTACCTCCATCGCTTGGCTGCTATTATCGGCCGCTGACCACTTACGAAACCACCCACTGTCACTTCTGTGTCCACGCGTCGTTTCCAGACATCAGTGCTGGAAGTTGAACCTGTTCCATGAATAAGTGATGGGGCAGGGAAAAAAGAAAGCAAAGCAAGCAAGTGCACAGAAGCCAGAGAGAGAGAGAGAGAGGGAGAGAGAGAGAGGCTAAGCTCAAAGGGAAAGCAGACAGGATATCCGTCAGAGCTTGCTGCACTTGGTTGGGCATGAGAAGTGAGGAAGACGGGAATGGGACGGGGACACCTGCCTGTTCTCTGGCCAGTAGAGCATGCCTGTGCCAGTCAGCGCTCTCTCTCTCTCTCTCTCTCTCTCTCTCTCTCTTTCTCTCTCTCTCTCTCTCTCTCTCTCTCTCTCTCTCTCTCTCTCTCTCTCTCTCTCTCTCTCTCTCTCTCTCTCTCTCTCTCTCTCAAGATGAGTTCATCTCACCTTGGGCCTGCGGGGGCAGCTGGCAGCCCAGCCAAGTCCCACTGCTCAGGGACACGTCTGGCACACCCTGCCCGCTAACTGCCTGGCAAATGACTAAGAGAGTGTGTCATTCGCCTGAACCCAGAGTACAGCTTCAGTATGGTGCCATTTATTTCCTGCAGACATGATGCTGTTTCATTTAGGCTGATGAATGATACCGAATTCTTGAGATGAGAGGAAAAAGTGAAAGTCTTGTACTAAATAGTTAAAGTTTGTTTTGATGGAACATTTGTACATCATGTGGACTATATTTGAACAAAATGTCATCTATTTTTCATATTTTTTAAAAGGTTGAATGGTTAAAGGGATAGTAACCCAAAAATGAATATTACCTTACCATTTACTCTCTTCCGTGTGGATTTAAACCTTTATAAGCTTGTTTTGTCTTAAATGTAGAAAAGAAAGTCAAGTGCTGTTTTTAACAAGTGAAAGGTGAATAAATAATGACATTTTGGGGAGAACTATCCCTTTAAGATTTGTAGATCAAGATAATATTCTTGTCAATGTCTGTTAGTGGAGCAGAGCAGACCGTTTACTAATACTAGTTAAATATACTACAGTCAACTTACTGTATATATGTTTCTTTACTTAACCAGATAAAACCTATTGAGATCAAGATCTCATTTACAAGGGTGACCTGGCCAAGAGGTCCGCAACACACAACTTCCAGGATGTGTGTTCCAGTATTCCAGGATGAGGGGGCGGCATAGCTAAAGGCTCGCTTCCCCATTTCAGTTCGAACCCGGGGAACAGTCAATTGATAAGATTCACTTGAACGTAGAACATACTGGCTTTTTGACTTATGAAGAAGGGAACTTAGCTATAAAGGCACCAGACCCAGAAGAGCCTTGTAGACCAGAGTCATCCAATGTGTGTACATTCTTACATTCAGAGAAGGCCACTCAGCTTTGGCATGCAGTACACAATGGTGAGTTATTCTCTGAAAGCCTGTACCAAACCTCAGAGCGCTGTGATAAACAGAGTTTAAAGGCTGAAGACATTTGGTTGAAGCATTCATATATAAAACATCACCATAGTCAATCAATGGTAAAAATGTTGCAGACACCAAATGTTTTCGAGCTTTAAGAGAAAAGCAGGATGCATTTCGATAGTAAAACCCAAGCTTAACTCTCAATTTACTGTCTAAACAGGGGCATCAAAATAAAGTGTTAGCAAAAAGGTCATGCAGAACAAGCACATGATTTTAAAATTAAATATTAAGCCCATAATAGGTGTATTAGCTGCTTTCAGTTACTCATTTCAGTTTTCAATTACTTTTGTTATTTCATTGTTTTGTAATGTCACACATTGTCATAAGGGTCAATTTTGTAAAATTGACATTTTTGCTTAATCTTAAAGCTGAATTAATGATTTATGAGATATGATTTATGACTGATTTATGTTCTTAGGATAGAACAATTTTAAAAAATATAAATATAAAGCAATAATTTCTAATACTTGTGTAAACATAATCTGAGTGTATAATCTGAGTGTAACGGAATCTGAGGGTATTTTTGAGAAAATCACATTTAAATTGCATATTACTAAACAAAAGGTAAGTTTTGATATATTTAAAGAAGAAAATGTACTTTTGTCTTCATGAAAGATTACCGTTACTTCATATTCTAATGATTTTTGGGATCAAATAAATCGTTTTGACTCATACAATGTATTTTTTCCTATTCCCACTGTGCAAAATAAGGCTGTTTTTTTGGTCCAGGTTCTGCTGTACTGCCGAACACTTTTGAGATAGAATGTGGTTAGGTTTAGAGAAAGGTTTAGTGACATTGTTAGATTTATTGGTTTGGAACTAGAATCAACAATTACATGTAGATATTTTAATAATAAGTACACAGAAATAAGTATTGTCTCAGTTTAAATGTTAGTACAATGAAAAAGGTATTTTCTCTTTAGACAAAACATACCAGACAAGCATATGTAACTGTGAAATGTATTCATTTATGAGGAGCTAATAATTTTTCAGCACTTACAAACATTAAATGTTAATAAAATCTTAAAGTTAATGGTGCATTAAATAATATTAACTGAGATTATTATATAATGTTGATATTAACTAAGATTATAAATGCTGTAAAAGTTCTGTTCATTCTTAATTTGTTATCAAATGTGCTGAGTTAATGTTAATAGCCTAAATAAACCCTTATCGTTAAACGTTGACAATTGTTTTGTATAATTATTTGTTCAAATAAACTTAGATTATAGAGTTAATTTATCCCACAATGAAAAAGACAGT
Organism: Danio kyathit; assembly: GCA_903798195.1. NCBI lineage: Eukaryota > Metazoa > Chordata > Actinopteri > Cypriniformes > Danionidae > Danio > Danio kyathit. Next base: position 31,177,603 of record LR812531.1, on the reverse strand, counting down.
TAATCCTTTTTTTATGAGTTGGTATATGCTACATCTTTTACCTGTAATTATCCTTAAGATTTTGGCACATGATGCGTTTGTGCTGCTTTAGAGACTCACTACAGTAGTAGACTTTGAATGTGATGACTTGAATGAAGTCAAATGGTAATCCTCTGCTATATATTCCAACTTTAAAGTCAGACCTCCTCTGCAGTCGCACACAGACTCCCGCACACGGAGCTCAGGACGCCCACAGAAGTTGCCCTCAACTCTGAGTGCCGTGCACCGCACCTCCTTGCTTTGCCATGTCAAAATGAAAGAGTAAACAAAGGCCCCCAATTCCCCCGACTGCATTAATCATTCAAATGACGTATTGGCATTCTTCAGACTCTGCTGCCTTGCTTCCAAATTAACACCTCCAGGTTCAAGGGAATAGAAATTAACTGAATTATCTGGCAGGCGCAGATGTCCTACCACGGCCCCCCCAAACACGCGTACCCTCGCTGATTTAATATGCCCTAGGAATAGCTGTGATGCAGAAAAAGTGCTAATGGTCAAGAAATCATTTATGACGTGTAACAGATAGGCTGTTTTTTTTTTCTTTCTTCTTCTTTTTAGTAACAGCTGGCCTATTTTTCAGTTTTAACTCAGTGTGGATATAATTATAGATATTATATTTTGCATTTAACTTGTAAATATGCATCGTATATCATTTACAAATAAAAACATAATTTGCAAAAACAGAAAACTGTTTTAATTAATGTTCAAAAATCATGTTTTTTTATTATGCACATTTTTAAAAAAAACATGATTTATGATGTAGTCATATTTTTTGCAATTTAACTCTTCTTATGGAGTTATAAGAATGTCAAATTTGCATATATTTATATATTTTATATATTATTAATTGATGTTTTTTATTAGGATCATTTTGTATTACGGTTCATTTTTGCTTATCTGGTCATCAAAAAGAGATGGAAAAAAATAAAGAATTGAGTCTATCATGAAACAACGTATCCCCCCTTTCGCTGCTGACTTCACTTCTGTTAATGTCTGTCTTACAGCATCCGCTGGAGTACTTCCTGCTGAAAATGCCACTTCATTGAACAATTAATTATTCTAATGATAGGCCACTACTCAACACTGCTTTTTATACTTGCGTAGGAGACAGACAGAGAGGAGGAGGTAAGAGAAAAGAAGAAAGCGTAGTCGGCCTGTGTTGCTGCAGGAGTGACAGTAATACAGCTTGTGAAACCTAGGTGAGAAGAAGGGTGAATTTTAATAAAACAATGACAGAGTGGAGCTTTTCAGTAAAGTGAGAATACAGCACCTAATAGAATCATTTACTTGTTTGTTTATTTATTTAGTCAAACTGTATTAGCATAATTTCTGTAACTTTTCTGCAGCTTCATAATCAGTTTTAGTTTTTTATTTTTTTGCAACTAATATTTATTCTATCATTGCTGACTATTGAAATGCCTTTTAGATCTAAGATAAACTTTGATTAAAATTTTTAGTCACATAAAATACATTTAAATGTTGTCATGATTTATTCAGAGACGATGCAATCTGATTCCAGGATCAGTGTATCAACATCCTTTTTTAAAAATTGACCGCTTATCAGTCAGATGTAACTAATCCAAATTCAAATGTCAACCTTCAAAGCTCTAAAAATGCCAAAAGCACCATAAAAGTAGCATAAGGATAGTTCATATATCTTATTTTTAATATCTCTATAGCTATGCACTAGCAATACAATTATTAAATCACAAAAGCCACTAACTCTAAAAGCCACTGGAGGGGGTCAAAATATAGATCTTGGTAACAAGCACAACTTTGTATTTTAATAAGGCATTAGTAAATGTTAAACTATGATTATTAAATGTTCCATAAGATTGTTTATACTATGTTTAATAACACAGTACATTAAATAAAATACATTAACTAATGAACTATTATTTTAAAGCACTACCCAAAAATTGGCAACACTTTATAATACTACACTTTAAATCATTTATTAAGCATTAGCAAGTAGTTAGTTCATTGCCTGTTAAGTACACTGTAAAACCCAACAGTCAACTTTATCAAATGAACTGAGTGTAGTTTACTCAAAATTTACTGAAAGTTAATTCTACTCATTTGAAAAGAGTTTTGAACTCATTGTTGAAGATAATGAGGTAATTAAATACCTCATTACTTCAACTTAAATTAAGTAAGTTCACAGTACTCATACAGATTCGTTTTTTTTAACTCAAATGGTTTGTTGCAATCAGTTTCCTCAAACGGTTTGAGTTGCCTTAACTTATTGAGTTTTACAGTACTCAGTTGGTCATCTTGATTTATTGGGTTTTACTGTGCTGAAATTGCTGTGTTTACTCAAATGGATTAAGTTCACAGTACTCATTTGGATTAGTTTTTGAACTTAAATGGTTTGTTGCAATCGGTTTACTCAAATGGTTTTGAGTTACCTTACCTTTTTGGGTTTTACAGGGTATTAACTCTACATTAATAGACATTAGTAAGCAGTTCATAAATACAGCTACAAATGCTGTACTCTTGACTTAAAAACACATTTATAATGTGCTTAATGATTGTACTTTCATACTTTGTTAATGATTAATATTTTTTCACATTGTAAATGCTTTATTAGCTCAACTTCATTCAGTTTTGTGACCTAAAGTGAGGACTATTAATGCTTTATAAATCCCTAATACATGACAATTAAAGGCTCAGTCATATTCTAAACAGGAAAAAAATAAATAAACGACTTTATTAATTTCTATTCATTTGAAGATACGCAAATAAAACTGTATCAAATGAAAAATAAATCTTTGCAATCTTATGTAAAATAAATTACTGTGCAGTTTAAACATCACTAAATAACAGTGAAATGCTGTATCATAATATATTGTTCAATTATTATATTGTTGTTTCATCCAATTTTATTTGCTTGTATTTATTTCTAATTGTATTTTGACACTATTTTTTTTAGATAAGATTGCAAGCATTTATTGTTCATTTGATACTAAGTCTTTAATTGTCATTTATAATGGATTTATAAAGCATAAATAGTCCTCACTTTAGATTAGGTCACAAAACTGCATGAAGTTGAGTAAATAAAGCATTTATTAACATATATAGTAACCATTACTATATGCCTGAATAACATAATATATAAATGTTGATTTGAATAGTTTATTAATCATTACTAACTCATTCTAAATGATTCTAAAATCCACCAACTACTCTTAAATACAAATGGTTTGTAAATAACGCAATGCTGCATTTAGCAATGAACAATTAATAAGTAACAAAGTATGAAAACACAATCATTAAGCACATTATAAATGTGCTTATGTCAAGAATACAGCATGTGTAGCTGTATTTATAAACTGCTTACTAATGTCTATTAATGTAGAGAAAGTCCTTAACAAATAATTAATTTAGTATTTACTAGTGTTTAATAGATGATTCATAGTGTGCAGTTATTATAAAGTGTTACTATTTTCATTGGTTATTTAAGATAAATAAGTTAAGAAAATGTGGGATTGATGCATACTGTATATTTACAACAAAAAGCCAAATGCAACAGCACAGATTTCAGGTACAGTTATTTTGGGAGAAGTGCTGCTATGGACCTGAGCTGGAACAGACAACTGAGAGGACAGGAGAGCCAGAGAGATGAAAGAGGAGAAAAGAAGAGCAAAGGAATCATCTTCAAGAACATCTTCTCTTGGTGACTCCAGTGAGCTTTTAACCTGAAGTGGGTCAGCGCTCGGTTCACTCCTCCGCTCTGATTGCACCCCATGCAGGTGTCGATGTTACACGCTCCGTTTTTGCCCCATCACTTGCCTTCGAGCCTGTAAAAAGAGAAGCATAACTGCTGTAGGTTTATGGCAGCTGCTTTTGCTTGGTAATATGAAGACGGAATAAACAGTTGCTACAGGAACAGTTTCTCTTGCCATTTAAGTTTTTAATCTGTTGTTCTGAAATCACGTAAGCCCTTATGAAAAATTAATGCAAGTGCGAGTTTTTTCCCTTATGTAAAGAGAAAATGATCTCCAAATCGCTTTTCTTCTCCCCACCAGCGCGGTGTTGTGACAGCCATTACAAAAGAAGCATCTCTTCGAGTCTTTGGGAAAAAAAAAAAAAAGGTGCTTCCACTTTAAGAGAATTCTTGAGGCGATGCCAAGCCTGTGACTGCAACAGTCCCCTGGCATCACAAGATGCCTGCCCAGGGCTCTATTTGCATACCATATTCAGGGCATGGCTCTCCTTTTTTATTGTTTTTAATCAGTGCAGGATGTCAACAAAATAAATGAAGTTGCGAGTGGAAGTGAAATTTTTATCACGTCGGGGATGTGCATTTTCTTCCATTCATCACGGGCCATATTGAGAGAGTGAAATTTCTGAAAACGTGGTAATCAATGGAGGAGCTCCATATGGCGGGGATCAAAGGTGTCACAGAGTGTGTGGTTCTGCTTTATTGCCAGCCAGTACTGTTAATTGGACAACAAGATCAGAGGCAATATTAAAATCCAATTAAATTGATATGAACAGATTGCCAAGTGATGTACACTAATGTATAATTGAGTATCAAGCAAATGCGAGTCGGCCGTCTTGCGCTCTACCTCCTGAATAAATGATGGAGCCGTAGAGGACAGAAACAAGTTTGCGCATTAGCTCCACCACTCTGGGCTTTCATTTGTTCATTTCTGTGCAGCTGATTCGCTATTTTTCTGGCTGGCACCATCTATTTTATGTCTTTTTTTCATATACGTCACTTGTATATTAAAAGGTCAACTAGATGACACCATTCAATCATAATACTTAATAATTAATATTCAGGGGTAAACAACATGTTTTTTTGATTGCATGATTGTATGTTCGTATAATTCTGAAAGAAGTTTATTCTGACCTGATGACAAAAAGCACAAAAGTGTGTTGTTTTCATAAATTGAAAAAAAAGGAAAACATGGAACACAATGCCTAGAAATCCTTAACAAATAATGTCAATGTAGTTTCATTCATTCATTCATTTTCTTTTCGGCTTAGTCCCTTTATTAATCAGGGGTCACCACAGCGGAATGAACCACCAGCTTTCATTCATTCATTCATTCATTCATTTTCTTTTCGGCTTAGACGCTTTATTAATCAGGGGTCACCACAGCGGAATGAACCACCAGCTTTCATTCATTCATTCATTCATTCATTCATTCATTCATTCATTCATTTTCTTTTCGTCTTAGTCGCTTTATTAATCAGCGGTCGCCACACCAGAATGAACCGCCAACTTATCCAGCATATGTTTTACACAGCGGATGCCCTTCCAGCTGCAACCCACTACTGGGAAACACCCATACACTCTCATTCACACACATACACTATGGACAATTTAGCCAATTCCCAATTCACTTAGCACAACTACCCAATTCACTTATAGCGCATGTCTTTGGACTTGTGCGTGAAACCGGAGAACCTGGTGAAAACCCAAGTGAACACATGGAGAGCATTCAAACTCCACACAGAAATGCCAACTGACCCAATCAAGGCTCGAACCAGTAACCTTCTTGCTGTGAGGCGACAGCGCTACCCACTGCGCCACCACGCCAACCCCAGTGTAGTTTCGGTATCTCCAAAACTGCAAACATGCAAACTACAGTATACTCACAAACCACTTGAAACATACCTCATACACACCTTTTGCAACCTTTTTAAAAAGCTTACTTGCATATTCACTGCTATTAGGTGCATCCCAAATCACATTCTTATGTACTATTCTACTCCATTTTCTAGTATAAATAGTGTAATTAGTGCGTTCACACTGAAAACTCTAAAAATAATAAGTGCACTTTAATCACCCGGATGATGCACTTATTCAACGGTTAAAAAAAAGTGTGGAATGATGGGCTGCGGCCGAACCCACCTACTACACAGTAGGTACTGCATTTGAATTTAAACGTACTACTCGGCCGTAAGAAAATGACAATCTATACAGTATGAATGTGAGAAGTATGAATGGAATTCAGATGTACTACATCCGTGATTTTGTCATAATCACGTGACCTACCTGCATCAGTTGTGTCACTTCACTCTCATTCATGAACTCTCTAGTGGGGCATCATGGGATAGCGCAGCATGCATGGGTTGCGCACTTCAGAATCTCACCGGAAGTAGTAGGTCATCTAGGTACTTCTTGCATACTGATTTTCGAATTCTATGAATTCAGACATACTACTCGGCTCGCATACTGATTTTAGCGTACTATACAGTATGGAAGTATGTGGTTGGAGACGCAGCGTTGGCAATCAACGACCGCAGCTTTGCTCGCATAGCAGAAGGGGCGGAGCTTTCAGGCACTCATGTTGGATTGCTTTATTTACTTTGAATTGTGAAAGCAAAAGTCTCCTACGAGAGTGATTATAGCGCCTCCGGATGGTGAATGTGCTTATACTCATGGCAGGTATTATTTGGTCATTTATTTCACTAACCGTCAAACGTCATCAGGGAAACGGTTTGATTTTCTTCTTAGTAAAAAAAACATTAGTGTTCCATTTGGGATGACACTACATTCATATACTATGCTGTTGAGTGTGTAAGTCCATAAGTACATAGTGTATAGTGTGCCATTTGGAACGTAGCTATTGTATAGATGAGTATAATCAAGTTTCTTTTCTTTTTTTTTTTTTTTTTGAGGTCCAAAAAAGACAAAAGGGCATTAGAAAAACACCAGAGCGAGCAAATGATGACTCCTTTTTGGGTCAGCAATCCCTTTAATCTGCTATAAAAACCCTGTCTGATGACTGCGATTGAGATCCGACGATACAAAGTGTCTTTAAAACCGAAATAAAAAGGACAGGGGGCGAATGTTGTGGCTCCATTTAGCAGACCACAGAGACCCGGATCAAGGTGACATTTCCTGATAAGGTAAACTTGGAAAACGGCCCAAAACAATCAAAGTTCATCAAAACCCAGTCATTTATTAATTGAATATTTTTAGGGCAACCTTAGGGCTTACAGCAGTCGTTCTAATACATGGCACAGGGGGATGATAAGAAGATTTACATACCTAATTATAATGACATTTCAGGGGCCCTGAGATGGTTGATTCATTTTAAATCACGTCTTTGCCATTTTGGGTGGGGGGGGGCTAATGTGAGGGGCTGAGGGTGCTAGGGATGATGGGCAGAGCTGCCGCTTCATTAGAGCTGATGGAGGTTTGGGAGGAGCGGAGTCTGTGGTGCATGCCCGTCTCTGTGCCCACGGCCATGCCCACACAAAGGGCCCGCAGAGCAGGTGCTAACAAGGTCGCAGTGCCTCTGAGCCATCTGGGCAAAGAATGGCGCATCGTTACTGCACCTCTCTTTGTGCGGAGATCCGTCTGCAGCCACCTCCGCCAGCACTCAAAAGAAATCAAAAGAAGCTTGCTTTCTTTGGAGGATTGTGTGTTTAACTTGGGCTAAACAAAAGGAGCTCTAATTGGTTTGGAACAATCTGTCGCTCGTATGCAAGGAGCAGTTGGCATGTGCTGAAATCATATACTTCTCTCTTTTTTTAATTATAATCATTATAGCTTACAGTGAACTGCATTTACTCGCACAGTGTGGCTAACAGTCCATCTGTAAGAAGCTGTGAGTGTAAACATCCAGGAGTTGTCCCCAACTGCTGCTGGTTAGGAGTCTTTTATTCTTTGTGTAATTTTAGTATGTAGGGCCAAAGGTTCAAATCTGGGTAAATCTGGTTTCCTTTTTGTTTAGTTTTTTTTTTTTTTTTCCCCATGAAACATCTGGAGGAAATTGGCTTTTCATGATCACCAACTGCCTTCAAATGTTGCCTTAAATCTGGCCTAAGATTATGAAGGCCTGCCCATTGCACTAATCACAAATCACAAACCCAAAGGCTGGACACCGACCACATTTGTGCAATGAGAGAGGGTTAAAGGGGAGAAAAAAATCTAGTTCCTGGTTTGTAATTTACAATTAGCTATGTGGGGACATTTTCACATCAGCTCTTTGTTTTTGCATTATTGCTCTTAAAATAGTCAGACAATGATTTGTGTTTACACTGACATGATCAGAGAAGTATGAATCTGATTTGCTATACTGTATCTCTTCTGACGCTGTTAAGCGTTTAATGGGAATCTGATACTTATTTTTCCTCTGTTTTACAGCTTCTCTGTGGTCTGTCCCCGAAAGGCTTTTGGCTGTCATTATGTGGTTACCTGTTTGGCTTTTCTAACATTCCTTCTTTGATTTAACCAATTGACGTTTTCAAATGAAGGTATATAAACGGGGAATAATCAGTTGGCCAAAACTACAGCCTATTAAGGCACATAACCGCAGCCGGACCTTCTGACTCGATTTGCATTCCAAAACCATTTCAAAAGCAACAGTACAACTGTAATCTTTGTGTTTATTTAAAAGATTTGAAGGTTCTGTTTTGTGGTCAACCATGTGGCATTTGAACAAACATGAAAGGGAAGGTTCATTCATAAAGAAACAGCAGCCTTGTTACGAAAAGACCCACACACACGCAAGTGGCTGCACTTATCCTCATTTACTGGGCTACTTCAGCAGAGCTGGAGAGCTATAAACATTGATTACAAATTCATTCCACATCCAGCTGTTTCAGAGATATCCTGTTCTTTTGTATTAGTGAAGCTAGGTTTCAAATCACTTTGTGAATTTGATTTTGATGAGCATCTTGAAATGTGTGTCAAATATCTTTATTTTTATTTGTTTTGTTGATTTATGCATATATTATGAACTAAAAAATGTTTAATTTTCACTTTGCATAATATTTAGTTTACATACAAGTATATATATTTTTCTAAATGTTAAATTATGAATATTGATAATATCATTTAGTGCTTCCCACACATAGACTTTACTTGGGCACTGCCCAGGTAAATTAACGGTATATTTGTATATTTGGTGGTGACAAATGAATAATACTATTATTATTATCCTTTTCCAGGAAAGCCAAACATTTCCGATCAATTAACCAGTCGAAACCTTTCTCTCACGCCAAAATGCGTCCAACTGTACTTTCTGAATCTCCTAAAATGTCCAGGATTCAGGTTTTACTTTCGCTTTCTAAAGTTGCCGAAGTTTGTATGCGTTTTTGCATTACCTTTTCGCAGCTAACTTCGGCCCACAGAAGAAGAGAAGCATTAAATAATTAATCATTTAATAAACAACTCAGATAAACTTTACTTTATACTCGGAGAGAACTAAATACTGGCTGCAAAATATCTGTACACCAATCAACTAATTTGCCTTATTTAAATAATCTACACTTTTTATTCTAGTAATTATTTTAATTTTTTGCAATAATGTCTATTTTTATTTCTTTTTCTGTTATTTATTTCTCACTTGCTGTATATTTTATTAATATAATGATGTTAATATATTACATACTTTATACATAGGCCTATCTAAAATGCTTTGGCAATACTGTAAATGTCATGCCAATAAAGCAATTTTAGAGAGAAAGAGAGAAAGAGAGAAGAGAGTTTTAATAACTTTAACCCATTGAAAAGAAAATGTATATAACAATATCATAATAAATAAAAAAAATACACTGTAAAACCCAAAAAGTTAAGGTAACTCAATCCATTTGAGAAAACCGATTGCAACAAACCATTTAAGTTCAAAAACTAATCGTAATGGGTACTATTAACTTAATTCATTTGAGTAAATAAAGCAATTTGAGCACAGTAAAACCCATTAAATGAAGAGAACCCAATCCAGCTGAGTACTGTAAAACCAAGTTAAGGCAACTCAAACCGTTTGAGGAAACCGATTGCGACAAAACATTTGAGTTAAAAAACTAATCTATATGAGTACTGTGAATTTACTCCATTTAGGTTGAAGTAATGAGGTATTTAATTAACTCATTACCTTCAACACTGAGTTTAAAACTCTTTTCAAATGAGTAGAATTAGTTTCAGTAAATTTTGAGTTAACTGCACTCATTTCATTTGATAAATTTGACTGTTGGGTTTTTACAGTGTAGTTAAAAATCACATTACTTTTTGTTTGCCGCATGTAGTTGACCACTAATGTGCTGTGGGTAAAAGGTGTGTTTCAATCTGGCTTCCACTGCAAGTATATTTCAAACCTGTGGGAAGCACTGTTAATATTTAATCTTAACCCTTATTATTTTACATATTTGATTAGACTGCTCCAGAATGTACGGGCCCAATAATAATGCAAAATAGTATTTATTTTCCATATAAATATTTTAAATGAGTTTTATCTTTTTTATTATTGTTATTTGTGCTGTTTTGCGTTGTTTTAAAATTAACAGAAATGTCTTTAAAATTCAGAAAGACAATAACCAGAAATTAATAATGTGAATAAAATAAAATAAAATAAACAGTCAATTTTATATCAAATCATTACTTGTTTGTTCAAGTTTTTCTTACATATATGTATTTTTTTAGAAACATCCGTAGCACTTCCTGAAGGATTTCCTTGACGGCCCTAATTAAATCCTCAACCCTTAATCTAGTATATATTCTAATCCACTGCATACATAAAGACTGCCATCATAATCCATAGTGTTGAAAGCTGCAGTAATACACAAAACGCTGGACTGCAGTTCCACAACATATGTTCAAGATTCTGACACCTTTCCACATCTGGACTCATCCTCTTTTTCCTGTTCATTACTGAATGATGTATCCTATTTCATCTGCTGCAATCTCTGCCTCGATAAGAGATCACAGAGCTTTATTGTGGCAATACTATAAACTCTTCCCAATGCGTTTCAAAGAACAGAGATGTCTTACAACAATCATAACGGATATTAAAATGCTGTCAAAATTCTACTCATGCACTGCTCACAACGAAATCCCTTGTATATCTCAGCACAATAGATGACATTTAGGCAGAAGGGAAAAAAGGGCTGAACTGGGCCTTTCTTGTGGGAAATCCTCCTACTGGCCTGAAATAACAGCATTATCTTGAGAAAATCCCAGATTAAGCAGACAGGTAGGAGCATGGCCGCGCTCCGGGAAGCACACGGGGTGGAAATCGGGCAGGACGGGGAGGGGTGCAGAAAGAGAGAGAGAGAGCACCACGGGGGGCTAATGCTCCCATCCCAGGCCACAGCTGATCCCCACCTTGACTGACAGGGTGCTGTGCATGGGCCTGCATACAACACAGCCCACGGAGAGACAGACACAGCACAGCATGGTACCAATCCCTCCCAGACTCCTGTGCATTCACAAGCATCTGCAGAGCTCCACACAACTAAACTTACACTCAAAAAAAAATTACATTTGCTGTAACTACTTATTTAAAATAAGATGAAACAACACAATTCTTGTTTTTTTTTTGTTTGTTTGTTTGTTTTGAAGAACAACTTAATTGTTTTATTTTCAATTCACTTAAATTTGTAAAAAAAAATAAGTTAACTTAATTCCTTCATGTTGTGCCAACACAAATTTAAGCTGCAGTCACACTGGACTTTTCTCCCCTTAGACTTCCATTCATACGCAAGCAAATGCATCAGACCGGAAACGCAACCTCATGCGACAAGTTCCGGCTTGGTGAACTCTGACCTGGGATATCAAAATTTTAAATATGGACCAATCGCTTGCTTTTTTAAATGTCTAATCATCTTGTTTAATTCCGCCCCTTTTCACACCGCCGTACTACAAAATTTTGCATGCTCAAACTCGAGTGTGACTGCAGCTTCATTGTGTGAAACCCAGCATTTATTACAGTACACTGTAAAAAAAAATCTTTATTTTATGGTGTAAATTAACGGCTGTTAAATTACAGACATTTACCGTAAAATAACAGATGGTAAATTACAGAAATTTAAATTTAAGGAAATTTCTGTAATGTAACATCCGTTATTTTAAGGTAAATGTCTGTAATTTAACAGCTGTTATTTTACGTTTTTTTTTTTTCTTACACCCTAGCCGAAAAAAAAGATTTTTTTTTACAATGTATGCAATGACTTGCAGTTCTACTAAAAATGCACTTCTTCATTTTGAATTCATAATATCTAATGTGTTAATTAATTGTAAAGAACTGAACTTTTAAGTTTTCCATACAAAGATGAAGAACTTGTACCTGTGATAGTTTTTTTGTCATTATTATTTATTTGTTCTTAACTGTTTAGTTACTCTATGAAAAGTATTGTTACGTGCTCATACAGTACTAGAAGGAGAAATTAAACACAAAACATCACTAAAGTGCAATGCATTTAGATGCATGCAATGCACGGATGGTCACACATCTGAATCCTTTAGGGGTCATAGCATGAATTTATTGATTTAACATGGGAATACAGTTATATATTTTGAAGTATTATTAGTTCTGAAAAACTCAGATTTATGTAGGCATGTCTCTTAAGGAATGTCACTAAATGTCCACTCTTATAATTGAGATTGCGCATAAATGTAAAAAAAACAAAAGCAAAGAAAAAGCTCTTGTGTTTTAGCCATTTTTTATTACTTCACCATCCATATTTATATGTTGGTATCTTTGCTATTTTACAGACAGCAAGAACAAAAAAATACTGTACTGATATACTGTCATTTGTACACAAATTTTTTTAAATTCATTCATTTCATTTTCTTTGCGGCTTAGTCCCTTTATTAATCCGGGGTCGCCACAGCGGAATGAACCGCCAACTTATCCAGCATATGCTTTGCACAGCGGATGCCCTTCCAGCTACAACCCATCACTGGGAAACACTATCAACCCATACACTCTCATTCACACACATACACTATGGACAATTTTAGCTTACCCAATTCACCTGTACTGCATGTCTTTGGACTTGTGGGGGAAACCGGAGCACCCGGAGAACATGCAAACTCCACACAGAAATGCCAACTGAATCAGCCGAGGCTTGAACCAGCGACCTTCTTGCTGTGAGGCGACAGCACTACCTGGGGAACCGCGTCGCCCTAAAATGGTTCAAAAACAAACAAACTTGATGGTTCATTCTGGTCAACATCAGTATTTAGTGTCATCTCCGTTGCCACTAAGCACACTCTTGAACTCTTGAGGAGATTTCTCTGAAGTAAGACTTCCATCGGCCCTTTCCCAAGTTTAGATTTAGATGGAAAACAATTTTTACTGTAATAATTGCTGTTTGTGGGCAACTGGAGCTAATATAACCTAGCTAAACTGTTTAATTAATCTAAAACGGCTAGAAGTGTGCTAACATTTGCAGCGCATAACTTTACAGTTATCCACACATTTGCAAGAAGAACACTCATGTCCCATACACCGTATGACCCTGAGTATCTCTGTTGTCAGTGATCTGGCAGAATAAACAGTTAGACGACAGCACTGTCAGCTAACCTTTTTTATTCTGAGCTCAGACCATTCCTTAACAGGACCATACCACCAGGGTGCTTCCTTTACACACCACCCTCCTTGATGGTGATGACCAATATTTTATAAAGAAATGAAATATTGGGCTTAAATTACAGAAGCCAACTCAAACATAAACATGCATAAAGTTTATAACAAAACAACCCATGTATTTAACTAATATAACACATAAACTAACTCTAAACCATTTCCAATGATGCACCCGGCTAAAGTGCTGTGGGCCAGGTCATTACAATACATTTGAACTGTTTGCGTGTTACCTTATTTTTGGGACTGAAAACACATTTGAAAACGCTGCCATTGTCCTGTCCCTGTAAACACCTGAAAATGAATGTCTATGAAAACAATGACATCATGCACATGCATTGTACATATTTATGGGAGTGTATTATAGATAAAAGGTAAGAAACACACAACCATGGTACAGTACACAAGTGATTCTTCACACTTCATTAGCAAATTGTTCATTTACTTCACATTTCAACCAAATGCTGAGATGCATCTTATACAAACTTAACCAGAAATTAAACATAGATATCAGTGCCAAGCCAATGACACTACTTCATAATATGTTGTTTTAGACCACAGATGTCAAACCCACTTCCTGAAGGGCCGCAGTTCTACACAGTTTAGTTCCAACCCCAATTAAACACACCTGATCATACTAATTCAGTGCCTTAGGGCTTACTCACACTATGCTATCCGAACCATGCCCAGGCCCGTTTCCCGGATCATTTGAGAAGTGTGAGTGCTCTGAATCGGGCTCAGGTACGGTACACTTGGGTGGCCCTGGCCCGGTTGGAAGAGGTGGGCCAGAGTGCGGTTCACTTGGGCTCAGGCGCGGTATGCTTACAGTGTGAGTGCAAGTGTGCTTGAGCACGAAACTGAAAGCGAGACGTGACTTTTAAGGGACTGTTTCATATGGATTAATTAATCATTCGTACTGTTTAATGAACGCAAACTGTCATAGATTATTAAAGACGCAGAGCCCTCACTGCACGTCAGCTGCGCCTTCAGCAAACTTCCTAATTCCTGCAGAACGAGGACTTTATGATTGTTTATGAGCGTCAAAAGTGGCTGATCTGTTCGGCGAAATATTAGACTGCGTGTCACTGCATATCAAACGACTTAAACGATATAACTAAAGAAATATCCACTGTGCTGAGCGAGAGCGCTTACTGAGCAGCGCGTCATCGATGACGGAAGTGCGCCCGGGCCTGAATGTAATGTGATTGCGGGCCGTCGGGGGAGACGGGAGGGGGGACAAGCGTGCTTTGGTCCGATTCAAGGCAACTGTACATAGTGTGAGTACGGCCTTAGACTTGTATTGGTTTGTTGAAGCAGGCCTGGAACTAAACTCTGCAGGGCTTTGACGCCCCTGTTTTAGACCATTCTTAAGGAAATGTGCAACTGCTGATTGTTTTAAAAACAATGTTGACAAAAAGCAAGGCAAAACTTTTCCATTTTTGGCTACATTATACTTGTTTAAACATAGTCTTAAATTTATTTGTGTAAAACCTGTGGAGGCCAGTTAATTACTGTTAGCACTTTATCAGAATAGGATTTTACTCTTCAGGTGCAAACAGCCTCTGAGAGGATCACGTGAACTCTATTGGTGTATCTATAGACGAATGACCATGTTTGTAAACATTCAGGATGTGCGTGCAGTGAGGTTGCAAAAAAAAAATGGGAGAGCT
Organism: Danio kyathit; assembly: GCA_903798195.1. Lineage (NCBI taxonomy): Eukaryota > Metazoa > Chordata > Actinopteri > Cypriniformes > Danionidae > Danio > Danio kyathit. The sequence goes on along the minus strand of LR812531.1, from coordinate 31,162,563 downwards.
AGCATTTACAGCGAGGGAATAACATCCGATGCGGTACAGAGTTTGTTGTTGTGTTAGAAATAAGTTATATTGATTATATATAATATATATTTTTTACATAATGCTTTCAGCGTATTATAACAGCTTGTCACCCAGTGTTAATCACAGTTATTTGGCAAAATTAATGTTAAAGTGAGCGGCGTTCGTCTGACAGGTCCATTTGCAATAGTACCCTCCCAATGGATATAGGATAAGACGAAATGGCCAAGCATCCAGCCCGAAACATACAACGATCTCATTGAAACTCCAAGTGTTTTTACAAGAGAGAAGTTAAAGGCCTACAAGTCTTTGGATGCCAACAATGTTGTTCAGTGTGGTCATGTGCAAGATATAATGTTCCATGATTACCAGATTCAAAACTTTGTAGTGATAAAAACCGAGGTTCTGCCTGGCCAAAGACAAGAAAACAGATGGAGCCAACGTTATAAAGGCCTGGGTAATCATCAACAAGCAAAACAACTGCATTCTGACTGCATTAATTCACCATATTTAACTGTTTTTGCTGAAACCATTGCTGCAATCAAAAATGAGTAATGTGTAACTGTGATTAACACTGAAAATGAGAAAATGAGAACTGCAGAGTCGAACATTTCTAATTAGGTCGTCACTCAAATTAAGCTCCCTTATAGCCAAAAACGTCTGCGGTTGGCATTAAAAGCAGTGTGGTGTACGGAAAAAGTTAAGTTTTCTATTTTTGGACTTCGACCTACCGCACAACACCACATGTTTGCTATTTCAATCGGTCTCTTTTTGCATTCGGGAACCCGTGTGACGTCATGTGTGATGTAGGTTGGTAATTCCTCTATTGGCTGTTGCTCAAGAAAGTCATTTGCATTTTCATTTGCATAAAGTTGAAGGATTCTCAACTTTGTCTCATCGATCGACATGCCCACCTGGTTGTCAACAGTCGCTGTCGCTCGCGTAGACGGAGGTCGCCGAAAGTCGCTCACTCTCCATTGAAATAAGCAGTTCCTTGGCGCATTGCTGCTGCAAGTCGATCGTAGTGTGAATGAGGCTTAAGGGTGGCTTTTGCACAGTACAGTAGGTTTATAGTATACTGAATTTATATTTCCAGTAAGCCAAGCCTACAGACTCATGCATTTATGAGATGATCTGTCTATAGACAAAAAAAATCACATCCTAACTGGCAGGCACTTAGTATTGATGATACAAGCAAAGAACTAGCCTGTTCTCGACCCCCGATGACCTTGATAAACCCTGGGAATGCTGTTGAAAAGTGGAGGCACGCAATAATTATTTTCTCATTCTTCATCCTGAGCCTCCCACTGAGGAGAGCATTACACGCTTTCACTCAGCCCATCCAGAACATCCATTGCTAATGATGGCCGACTATTACTCGTCAATGACCTTACACTCAAACGCAGTTCGATTTACACTCTCTCCTCTGAAATTTACAGAAAGGATGGCTAACCTGAGGAATAATTGGATAAGCAAGGCCAATTAAACGGCTAAAAAATGAAAATGTGCTGATGGTGCCAAAACGAGAGGAGAAGAGAGCGGTTTCTGTGCTTGATTGCCCTCACTCCTGAAAAGACGCAGGGCAGGGTGCATGTTTGGGCAGGAGAGAGAGAGAAGAAGGACTTGAAAAGGTTTGACTGCTTAGCCTAGTCCTTCAGCAGGACCCCGAGCGCAGTAACCTTATATCAAAGACAGAGTGTCGAACAGGGAAGGGAACTACATTAATTATTAAAGCACTTTTGGTAACAAGCTGCGCGTTGGTAGATGCCTATTGTAAGGACGACTTCCTCCTGTTTCCAATTATCTACTTTTAACAGTCTTACAGAGCTGTGAGTTTTCCTGCAGCCTACGGACGGGTCTGGATGCTCCACGGCCAAGTGAATAAGAGGTGTGTGCGAAAGCGTATAACGCTAACTGCTAACATAAGGCAAACTCACTATCCGTGTATCCACAGAGGAGCAGACTGCGAGAGGAACCGGTTCATCCGAGCTTTCAGCCGTAGAGTCGTCTACAATTATAATTGTTCACTTCAGGAACGCAGTCCGTGATCTCATTCAGAGAGCTGGTGGTTGACTCCACACATAGCACAAATCACAACCTGTTCTAAAGGTCTTACTGAGAGGCATCTCAGGAACTCTGACAATTTATTCATTATCTGCCAGACTTGACAGCAGCGGCCTGCTGTCTGCCAGTCAGATTTCTCTTATCAACTGTCTTTCGGTTTTTAGCATTTTCCACATTATTTGGTGTCTGTGTAATGCACTCCAGGGGACATTTGAAACATCCTGAGGGTGTTTGTGTTCCATCAACTTTTTTTATATTCATTATATTAATAGTATATTTGGTAACACTTAAGCAATGGGACCAATTTTCACTGTTTACTAGTTTCTTATAACTTGCATATTCTGGACCATGCCTAATTTTATCCTCTACAATATCTACCTTACTATTAATACGCAGTATATTAGGAGTTATTGAGGCAACAGTTGTAGTTAATGGTAAATTTGTGTTCCCTGTATTGAAGTGTTACCTTTTATTTTGTATTATTATTATCTTTTTTTATTAAAAATAATATTAATTAATACTAATATATATATATATATTAGCTACCAGAATTCTATAAATACATAGTGGCCGTTCTGACGTTCATATAAAGACAGTTCCGAATACAATTTTTATTACATCATATTTACATTCAAGGGTTTTAGAATTTTATAATTAAGATTTGAATTTCTGTAATCATATTTTATGAAGTCATTGCCCAAAAATGCAATCTTTTTGTTAATTGTGTGCGAGTTACTCAGTGCATCCGGGAAGATGCATATCTCATTTTCGTTTGCCACAAGGAGAGTTTTTTCCACAGTGTTGTTTTATAGCATGTCAGAAGTTAAGTTGTATTTTTGCTTTTTATATTTTTGGGCATGAATTGTATTATAACAGCCCACTTTAGACATTCTACTGACTGTTACTAACGTGTAACTGCATGCCATCTAACTCCCATTAGAAAATTAGTAGGCATTATTAACCCTTTAACTACCCCACCAAAAAAAATGTTTGGATTTCATTTCTTAACTCCTAATGTTGCTAGTTAACACTCTCAATGCATTTTTTTTTCAACACATCCCATAATTTCTAAAATATCAACCTCTACAAAATGGTTGATATGTCCGTTTATGGTAAAGGTACCAAAATTAATACATATACTATGAAAAATCTAAAAATAGGAAGTGTAAGTCAATTTATTTAAAAAAATATTCAAAATAAAACATAAAAAACACTAAATCATCTTTATTTTTTGAAGTATGCCATAGCATATTTCAGATTCTCATGTAACATGTTTACTTGTTTGTTTTTTTTACAATAAAATCAAAATCAAGTGTAGTAGTGCAACAGGATTATGTTTGTTTGATTGTTTTGTAGACCAACAATGCTGTGTGTTTAAACCATTATTTAAAATAGTTTTCTTTAAATTGACTTTAACAGTCATTATTTAGAACAATCAAAATATGGTCAACCGTTTGGTAGAGGGGCAGTCAAAGGGTTAAAATATTAGAGTACCAATAGGCTGTTTAGGGGTCCACCTGGTATGAACATTAACAAGTGTTTACTATTGGTCAGCCAAGACACCACTATTTCTACATGGTATTAACTTATGTAGAGGAGCAGAAGTGTTCTTTAAGTGGAGAAATTATCAACTGCTCTGAGAGACAACAGTCTGATTCATGAAGATCTGAATCATGTCATAAATAAATCGTTTTACAAATCCCAATGAGCAATTGATTTGTGAATTGAACAGATCAATATGCATCAGTTCACTGATTCAAAATATATATTCCAATCCATTTCAGAGCCAGCCCACAGTTAACAATTCACTCATTCAAATGATCTGGTCAGAACGAGTCTTGAGTAAATGATTTAACACTATAAAAGCAATCGGACTGAATGTATTTTCAAGTACCCCTAGAAGTGGTCCAAAAAGCTCAAAACGTATCAGAATCATTTTTGCCTACATTTAGCATTGTCAACTTGAGATGATATTGGTGAAAACAAATCTTAATATCAATTGTAAACAGGGCTTGCGTTATCACAGATAATTCCAACTCATTTCATTGGAAATGGACAGACTTCAAATATAAAATTCAACATTTTCCTTTCTATAATCATGCAAACAGTAGCAACCCACATGGATCATAACTGAGTAAATGTCTTTGCATTACACAGGCAATAAACTTAAAGAGCCCACACCATTGTGTTAGGTGTACTATTACCACACTATACCCACATGTCACAACACAGTGACTCGGCAGGGCTCCACTAAAACTCCATCTCCATCCACTCTCCGTCAGTGAGTAGCCGTTGATTAGCGTGTGATTTGTTTACACTGACTGATGGCCTTTCACCCTGAACTGTCATTTCACACATCCACTACCTTGTGCCAATGAGCCATTTAACACCCTCCAATAAGACCACCAGCCAGCAGTCACCCCACCCTGAAAGTATCATGTTTATTGGGCTCAATAAAACTCTTTGTTCCTCGGGCTAGAGCAGATAACAGCCAGGCAATATCTCTGAGTACTAAATATTGCCGTTATGATAACAGAGATTGATCTGTGTATCATTGCAGCGCACAACAGTAATGCAATTTGAAGACTCACTCAGAGGTCATTATCGCTTATATTGCAGAAACGAGAACTTCGGGAAGCTTTGCATCTCTACTACGACCCGGAAAAAAAAGGTGATTCTATTAAATATTAAACTGAACATCTCTCGATATTTATGCTTTAATTCATTTGTTTAATTAAAACATTAATAATTGAATTTAGTATTTGGTAAAGGAACATGTTCATGATTGATAAAGATAATTGTATGATTGTTCATTATTTTGGTCATTTTAAGTGTGCCGGATTGATGTTGTGCAACAAAGATGAAGTTCGTTTCATGGCTCCTTTCAAGAAGACCCAACTTTTAATGGGCCAACTTTCAGCAACATGAAACGTTTTGCATATTTTGAGTTTCATTTTTAATGGAGCTTTTAAGAACTTCATTAAGTAGCGAGGAATGTGAGCACAAGCATGCATTTGATGTGCTATTTTTTACTATTATTCTTTTTTTTTTTTTTTTTTGCTAAAAAGAGCAGAACCACGCAAATCCCATTGTTGTTGGCAAAATAAAAACAAGTAAAACTGGCCTGTGTAGTTGCTAGTCAGGCTGAAGTCCTTTCAAGCACAGTTGTTTCAATTATCTTCAAAGCCGAGTAGAGCTGAAACCTTTGTTTTTTGCACACCACAACGGCGGCTTGAACCTGACCCTGTTTCTTCAAGCTTGTTGAGGATTACATGTTCCTTTAGTACTGTTTGATAGTAAGAGCACTTTTTTCTCATTTATAATTCATTCCCCCCTAATTTATTATTCATTTGATCTAAAATTTCATTAATTTTCTAAAATGTTCCAATTGGGTTTTTCTAGCTCAGGCAAGAATTTCTTTGTCCCTTTTTATAGATGGTTATTATTCTTTAATGTCTCGTGTTGTAGAGGTTATCGTCTTCTAGGGGCAAACAGCATTTTTAAAAGTTTTAATCAGCCTTTAATGAAAAGGGTCAGTGTCAGATTGGTTAGATTATGTCTGTATCTCTCTCTCTTTTCTCGATTTCTTTCGCTATTGTTCAGTCACTTTTCTTTTCATGGTCCCCTAGTTGCTCTTTCTTTCTCTGAAATGAAACGGCTGCACTAATTACAAACTGCAGCACATGGCTGGTCAAACTGGACCAGGAGTGCCTGTATAAGAATCGGATATGTGCATTATATGCTCATTTAGAAGGCGATATGCGGTATGAAGTTGTGCAAGTCTATAGCTCATTATAATGTTCCACATATACTCATCTCCAGAGACTTTCTTATAATGTTAATGCCTTCTCACTCACTTCTGATATTTTTTGCACTAGGCTGGATATACTTGTCTTCACCTACCCCATTTATAATTCCCATTTTTCATTTTAATAAGTAATATTACAGCATTGACTTCAACTTCAGCCTTGGGCTTAATGTATTTTAAAAGAACACTTTAATAACTGACGCAATTAACCCTGTAGAGTCATAGCTGGTCATTTCAGAGTGGACTAAAAGCATGTCAGGCTTTCCACGCTGACAGGTTTAGGCATTCTGGAATTCCCAAAGCAACCATTTTAGCCACATAATGCAAATAGCTATTCAAGTAGTATGTAAATATCTCTACGCTAGAGAGTTGTATGTCAATTACAGTTAATTTATAAGTTAAATTATTCTTATGATGACAATACTGAATTTTCAGAAACCATTACTCCGGTCTTCAAGAAATCAGTCTAATGTGCTGTTTGGAGGTCCATTATACCATATTTTACTTTAGCTGAATTATAATTATATGTATGTATATATATATATATATATATATATATATATATATATATATATATATATATATATATATATATATATATATATATATATATATATATATATAGTTGAAGTAAGAATTATTAGCCCCCCTTTGATTTTTTTTCTTTTTGACATATTTTCCAAATGATGTTTAACAGAGCAAGGAAATTTTCACAGTATGTCTGATCATATTTTTTATTCTGGAGAAAGTCTTATTTGTTTTATTTCAGCTAGAATAAATTATATATAGGCAAATATTTATATTGTCTATTTATATATATTATAAATAGACAAAATTATTAGCCCCTTTAAGCTATATTTTGTCGATAGTCTACGGAACAAACCATCATTATACAATAACTTGCTTAATTACCCTAACCTGCCTAGTTAACCTAATTAACCTAGTTAAGCCTTTAAATGTCACTTTAAGCTGAATAGAAGTGTCTTGAAAATAATCTAGTAAAATATTATTTACTGTCATTATGGCAAAGATAAAATAAATCGGTTATTAGAAATGAGTTATTAAAACTAATATGTTTAGAAATGTGTTGAAAAAATCTCTCCGTTAAACAGAAAAAAAAAAAAAAAAAAAAAATATATATATATATATATATATATATATATATATATATATATATATATATATATATATATATATATATATATATATATATATATATATATATATATATATATATATATATATATTTCTGTTTAACGGAGAAGATTTTTTCAACACATTTCTAAACATAATAGTTTTAGTAATTCATTTCTAATAACTCATTTATTTTGCTTTTTGCCATGATGACAGTAAATAGTATTTTACTCTATATTTTTCAAGACACTTCTATACAGCTTAAAGTGACATTTAAAGGCTTAACTAGGTTAATTAGGTTAACTAGGCAGGTTAGGGTAATTAGGCAAGTTATTGTATAACGATGGTTTGTTCTGTAGACTATCGGAAAAAAAAATTTGCTTAAAGGGGTTAATAATTTTGTCCTCAAAATGGATTTTAAAAAATTAAAAACTGCTTTTATTCAAGCCAAAATAAAACAAAGAAGACTTTCTCCAGAAGAAAAAACATTATCAGACATACTGCGAAAATTTCTTTGCGCTGTTAAACATAATTTGGGAAATTTTTAACAAAGTTAAAAAAAATCAAAGGGGGGCTAATAATTCTGACTTCAGCTGTATATATACACTACCTGGCAAAAGTCTTGTTGTATCATAGTTGATCATTTGGAAAAGTGGCAGAAGGTAGATTTTTCTGATGAATCATCTGTTGGACTGCATCCCAATCATCACAAATACTGCAGAAGACCTATTTGAACCCACATGGATAAAAGATTCTCACAGAAATCAGTCAAGTTTGGTGAAGAAAATATCATGGTTTGGGGTTACATTCAGTATGGGGGTGTGCGAGAGATCTGCAGAGAGGGTGGCAACATCAACAGCCTAAGGTATTAAGACATTTGTGCTGCCCATTACATTACAAACCACAGCAGGATAGCGCTCCTTCCCATACTTTAGCCTCCACATCAAAGTTCCTGAAAGTAAGAAGGTCAAGGTGCTTCAGGATTGGCCAGCCCAGTCACCAATATAGACATTATTGAGCATGTCTTGGGTAAGATGAAGGAGGAGGCATTGAAGATGAATCCAAAGAATCTTGATGAACTTGGGGAGTCCTGCAAGAAAGCTTTCATTGCCATTCCAGATGACTTATTCCAGATAAGTTATTTGAGTCATTGCAGAGATGTATGGATGCAGCCGTCCAAGCTCATGAGAGTCATACACAATCTTAAGTCTTCTTTCACTGCACCATGACTTTATATTCTATATGTCTTAAATAAATAATTAAACATCGAGGCATGATCATATTTCATTTGGTAAAATATGTGTAATCTGAGGCCTTTGCCTTTCATATAATATACTTCTGATACCAAATGATCAACTAGAAGTCAAGTTATTATTTGTTGTTCCTAAAACTTGGATAGGCGACAAGACTTTTGTCAGGTAGTGTAAACATGTGTAAATGTATATATATAGTGTCTGTGTTCATGTGTATATGTGTGTACATGTATATGTATGTTCTCTAGAGATGCACAGATGTATTGGCTATCGATATTTATTGGCCTGTTTTGATCAATATAAAGCCACTGGCATATCGGCAATAGCATAGAAAATGCTGATTGATTTTCTCTCTCTAAAATAATTAACTGAAAACTGTACAACATATAATTTGTCAGACACAGCTGTTTTTTAATAATCTTACTTTTTGCTTCTATTAAAAAGATGGCCAATTGAATGGTAAAAGGAACTAGTTTATGTTTACTGAAAATAATTTTATGCAGCTATAAAACTAGTTAATACTGTATACTAATGAGCCAGTACAGTTATCAGTATCGGTATCGGAACCTGCCAACCAACCAATCAACCAGCTGTTAGTTAAAGTCAGTATCAGGCAAAAAGTCACAGTGTTCTCCATTCAGAGTCCTCACCACACATATTCCACCCTTCAGAGTGAATAGGAGAGCTATTTTCATATATATTTCGGCCTTAGTCTATGTGTCAGCACTGTACTTGGCAGCCCCCAGTGTGTCCTGTTTCCGCGGACGAAGGCCATATTCGCTAATCGCCCAATAAAGATTAATCTCCCTCTCTCACCTCTCTCCTGTAATGTTGTCACAGCCACTGAGCTAAAATTTTAATAGGTTTTTTAGCATAGCTCCATATTCCTTTCAGCGTGGGTCACTAATGACCAGCTGTGAGTGCAGAGCGCTGACCCCCCCTGAGCAGACTGGGCTGCCTGGCCTCATTCTCAATATGCCGGCCCTCCAATTATCCTTAGCATGCCCCCCGGCGCAGGCCAGCGGCCCCTCCACCGACACTGCCAGCCAACTCCACTGCCACATGCTGCAGTAGAGAAATCTGCATCTGATAAGAATGTGTGTTCATTTTACTTCACATTGTGTGTTTGCAGCCTCCCTGCCTGTGCGGAACAATGCCCAGCTGCGGACTCCACGACATATAGCTGTTCCCTCCATCATTACATATTGAACATGTATGGTCTGCCTTGTATACGTCTCCATATGCAAAATAAATGCAAATGCTATGTTAAAACAAAAGTGGATTTAATCACTTTTGTAGTATAATATGCATTCCTGCATTGTGAAAAACACTATGCGTTTGAGGTGTGTCTGTCAAATTATAGCCTGTCAACTTTTAGTGTAATAGTACAAATTGTATTGTCATATCTCCTGGAATGACTGCTGGCATTGTGATGTGTAAATGGTGAAGCTACATTTAGTTTAAGTAACATTTCTGTTTAAGTAACAATTCCCACTATTAACGACTGAATTTTTACCTTCAGTTATTAAGTTGTTGGCTGTTTATTAGCACTTATAAAGTATGATCTCATTCCTAATTGTACTCAATAGCTAAAGCTCCTAACTATTAAAATAAGCAGCAACCTGGTAGTTTAGTAGAGCTAAAAGTCTTATTTAATGGTTTGTTAATGGTGAATTATACATGACTAGGCCCACACGGATTCTGCGCGTACAGAAATCTGCAGATTTTTAGCCCATCTTTTATTTATCATTTATTGAGTCTATTTATTTACTTGTAAAAATGTTCACAGCTCATTTAAAATGTAAAGTTAAAGGAATGTCTGACAAAATGTATTTTAAAAAAGACTTTCTTTTACTAAGGGCTTAATTGTACATTTTTGCAAGTATAATATTGCCATTTATGCACTTTAAGCTAAAGGATGACTTTACATGTCCATGTTCTTTTCCTTCTCTGAGCGTGCAAACAGAACAGCACACCTTCTATTTTGCACTTAAAAAAACGTAATAAATAATTAATAAATAAATAAATAAAATGCAATTAATAAACAGTAATAATAAATAGCAATAAAAACAACATAAAATCAAGCATGTCTTGTGCAAAAGTAAATTAACATGATTTTACTTTGACGAGGAATAAAACTTCTGGAAGTTCTGCGACTACTGGAAAGGGGGAGGCATATAACGCAATAACCATTTTATCTCGATTGTTGCTTTTTCATAATCGTAATCATAATCGTGGAGGCTAAAATCGAAACAAGTTTTTTATTAATTGCACATCTATGGTTACTATTATGGTGGACTTGCAGCGAACTTGACTTCAAGAGACTGACACTTTTCTTTGAAATCTAGCTGCTTGTGTCCATGTCTTACCTGAGTCTTGCACAGTAAGCCTGACTAGAAAATTTCCACAAAGCATTATCTTATTTTGGAGGCGATTAAATTATTGGTGGGGACATTTTAATAATTTGTGGATATTGGTGGGGACACGTCCGTCCTCCATCCATGCTTATTCTACACCCTTGCATTATATGAGAGACTTGCTTTGTTTACCAATTAAGAGGATCTAATGGGATTTGTATTGGAAACATTAAAAAAGTTAAAAAGGTAATATTTTTTATTTAATATATTAAGTTTTTAGTTATGATACTACCTAAATCATTCCACATAAATCTGCAGATTTTTGACAAAATTCTGCACAGAAATAGCATATTTATATGTATGTATGTATGTATGTATGTATGTATGTATGTATGTATGTATGTATGTATGTATGTATGTATATGTATGTATGTATGTTATAAACTAGTAATAGTTTGCAATACAGTCACAAAACAAATGTAATTAGTGACAGATAATAGTTAATAATTATAGGCAATGTTCATTAGAATGCCTCAAAATTTAAATACATGTTTGTGATGCTTTGTAAAACATTGGTCAGTGATTAAAATAGTTCAATTAAGCATTTTAATAGTCACTGATCACATTGTTTATTTGTGTGTGAACACAATTCAGTTTGAAGAGGTATTTTCCTGTCTTTTTTACTGATAACATATAAAACAGCACTACTGTATGATTTGTTTGTGCTGCTTTTATTAAGGCCAGCAGTTTTGCATGTTGATATCTAAAGAAATTACATTGTTGCACTTGTCACATCAGCACTAGTACCTTGTAAACACCTTGTAAACACAACTTTACTTCAGTCTGACTGATAAAACTCTGTGTGTCTTTGGTGGCTGCACAAACACAGCTAGAATAGAACAAGATCAAGACAGTTTTCCAGTTGTGTGGGTAATATGCATCAGGTGGTCAGTGAACAGACTGTGGGTGGTCGGTCGATCTGTCTGAGGCTCAGACTATGGTCACCCTGGTCATAATTACAGCTCAGCGCCTGTTCCAGCTCCCTCTATCTGTGCTGGTCTTATTCTCAGTCTTCGCACCTGACAATCTTCTCCTTTGTCATTCTCTCTTTGAACCTCAGAGGAGCGCAACCTCATAGCAGTCAGCAGGGAATTTGTCCAGCTTTGACATGGCAAATGCATTTCTTAGCCCTCCTTTGAGTATACCCTTATCAATATGAATGCTAAGCTGTGACTGCTCTGAACCTCTGCTCTTTAGAAATGGGCCCACACTGATGCCGCCAGATGCAAATTTGACCAAAACAGCCACCTGATAATACTACTGACATTTGGGGCTTGTAGACGTACCGGCTATATGAAGGACAAAGGTATGAATGCATGCACTTGCAGACATATTCATATAGGGCACATAAAGCCCTGTGCCTAGAAGTACAATGCATGTTGCATGCATGAGTTTGTACTTTAAGCTTACCTGCTGTCAGGAGTCTTCAGAGATGCAGTTCATTATTCTGCCATCTGCAGGCCTGACGTGACATGGTCTTTCTCATCTGACCTCGTGTTGCAGTATACATATACACAGGTTCAGATAAGTGAAACAGTTGAGATAGTGGTGTGGTTTTCAAATCATTACAAAAAAGCTCTTGTAGTTATTATACAATGTTAATTTATGTGAACCTGGGCTACAAAACCATAAAGTCTTATGTTAAACAGCTATATTTGTGGAAAAAATACCAAAATACATGGCAAATAATTGGAATATTAAATAAAGATCATGTTCCATGAAGACATTTTTTTTTTCATTTCCAACTGTAAATGTATAAAAAAATAAAATTTTCGGTAGCACTTTATAATAACTACACACTATGAATCATTTACTAAGCATTAGCATCTAGTGAATTCATTATTTGTTAAGCATTAACTCTACATTATTAAACGTTAGTAAGCAGTTTATAACTGCAGCTACAAATGCTGTATTCTTGACTTACAACCACATTTATAATGTGCTTAATAATTGTACTTTCATACTTTGCTAATGATTTATTTTTCATTACTAAATTAAGTATTGCATTATTAACAAACCAGTTGTATTTAAGAGTAATTGGAGGTTTTTAAGATCATTCAGAATGAGTTAGTAAATGATTAATAAACTATTGAAATTAACGTTTATATATCTTATTATTCACGCATATAGTAATGGTTACTATGTATGTTAATAAATGATTTATTAACACAACTTCATCCAGTTTTGTGACCTAATCTAAAGTGAGGACAATTTATGCTTTATAAATCCCTTATAAATGACATATAAAGGCTCAGTATCAAATGACCAATAATCTTTACAATCTTATCTAAAAGTAAAATTACTGTAAAGTTTAAACATTGCTGAATAACAGGAGTGTCAAAATACGACAAAATTGGATAAAACAACAACAATATAATAATTTAACAATATAATAGGATGCAATGTTTAAACTGTACAGTAATTTTATTTTAGATGAGCTTGCAAAGATTTATTTTTCATTTGATACAGTTGGATTTGTGTATCTTTAAACGAATAGGAATGAATAATGTTGTTTATGTTCTTTTTTCCTGTTTAGAATTTAACTGACCCTTTAATTGTCATTTATAAAGGATTTATAAAGCATAAATAGTCCTCACTTTAGATTAGGTCACAAAACTGGATGAAATTGAGTTAATAAAGCATTTATTAACATACAAATTATCTATTACTATATGGCTGAATAATAAGAATTAGAAATGTTAATTTTAATAGTTTATTAATCATTTACTAACTCATTCTGAATGATCTTAAAAGTCAACTAACTATGCTTAAATAACTGGTTTGTAAATAATGCAATACTTAATTAAGTAATGAAAAATAAATCATTAGTAATGTATGAAAGTACAATTATAAAGCACATTATAAATGTGGTTGTACGTCAAGAATAGAGCATTTGTAGCTGCAGTTATAAACTGCTTACTAACGTCTATTAATGTAGAGTTAGTGCTTAACAGATAATGAATTCACTATTTGCTAATGCTTAATAAATGGTTCATAGTGTGTAGTTATTATAAAGTGTTACCAAATTTTCTTTAGTAATACACTGTAATCCCAACAGTCAACTTTATCAAATGAAATAAGTGTAGGTAATTCTACTCATTTGAAAAGAGTTTTGAACTCAGCGTTGAAGGTAATAAATTAATTAAATACCTCATTACTTCAACTTAAATGAAGCAAGTTCACAGTACTCATATAGGTTTGTTTTTTTTAACTCAAATGGTTTGTAGCAAATGGTTTCCTCAAACAGTTTTAGTTGCCTTAACTTATCAGGTTTTACAGTTCTCAATTGGTTTGTGCCATATCACCCTGCAGCCCAAGACCGGTTACTCACTGAAGCTAAGCAGGGCTGAGCCTGGTCAGTACCTAGATGGGAGACCACATGGGAAAACTAGGTTGCTGTTGGAAGTGCTGTTAGTGAGGCCATCAGGGGGTGCTCAACCTGCGGTCTGTGTGGGTCCTAATGCCCCAGTAAAAGAGAAGGGGACACTATACTGTCAGTCGGATGAGACATTAAACTAAGGTCCTGACTCTCTATGGTCCCTAAAAATCCCATGGCACTTTTCCTTAAGAGTAGGGTGTAACCACAGTGTCCTGGCCAAATTCCCTCTCGGCCTCCGAGATAACCATCATGGCCTCCCAATCATCCCCATCCACTGAATTGGCTCTTTCACTGTCTCTCCACTCCCCCTATAGCTGGTGTGGGGTGAGCGCACTGGCTCCGTTGTCCTGCGTCACTACCGTCACATCATCCAAGTGGATGCTGCACACTGGTGAAGTTGTGGAGAGACCCCCCTCATGATTGTGAAGTGCTTTGGGTGTATGGCCATACACGATAAATGCGCTATATAAATACATATTACATTACATTACACTACATTACATTGAGTTCTCTTCATTTATTGGATTTTACTGTGCTCGAATTGCTTTAGTTACTCTAATGAATTAAGTTAATGGTACTCATTAGGATTAGTTTTTGAACAAATGGTTTGTTGCAATCGGTTTTCTCAAATGGTTTGAGTTACCTTAACTTACTGAGTTTTACAGTGTATGTATTACTGAACTTAATTGAAACAAATTTAAATATGACTTTCTCAGCATTTTGATTTATCTGAAACATCAGAATTCATATTTTCAAATAGTTCTCAATCATCTTGGCGCATCCTAGCAAACCATACAACAATGGAAAGCTTATTTATTCCTTATTTATACCTATCAGATAATACATAGATCTTATTTTTCAAAAGTTTACTCTTATGACAAATAAGATATGACAAATGACATATGACACATATGACAAAACAATGCTTGCTTTACAAAGTGTCACAGTCATGAAGTAGAAAGAAATGGTTGTGCTACTAAAATCCTATTTCCACCAATATACAGTATATAGTTTTTTTTTATTAAAATTTTACAGATGTTTTTTACAGTTTAAAATAACCTAAGTTTTTCTTTTAAACAAAAATGTTATTTCTTCATTGAACTTATTCATTTAATTTTTCTTCAAACAAAAAATAATAATAATAATAAATACACAGGAATCTTGTTTCAACCAATTATTCTGAAGACACACAATCTTTAAATGATGAACATCTTTAAATTAGATTAAAAAATACATAAAGTGAAGCTCAATCAGACCTGAATTATGCACACAAGAGCAAACCTTATTGATTTTTGAGCACAAACATGTTGGCATGACATTCTAGAATGAACCGCATTGGTTCTTACGCATCAAGCAAATATGCTGAGGCTGGCATGACCAAATTTTGCTGTAAAAACTGTCATACTCAGGCCCACTGTTCTGAAGAGCTTTGCTCCAACTATCTCTAAAACACCTTTTTATATGTTTCTATTAATCATGAAGACATTGATTTGCCTGTTCAGGTATGTTTAATTAATGATAGTAATTAATTAATAATTGCTAAACTCAGGACAGTGGCCCTGAATTTGACACCCTTGGCCTAAAAAAATCTTATAAAGTGATCACTTCTCTTCAGAAGACTTTAAAAGAACCGCACAATTCATATGAAATTATTGTGTGATCTCTTTAAGAATATTTTGAAGTGTCAGGGATAGTTTCAATAGCAGGGTAAGCACTCATTTGTTTTATTTTCTTTGAAGTAACCGATGTACTTCGGAAATACTGTTCAAAATTCACCCTAAAGCTGAATGTCTGTGGCCTTCCTAACCATTACATGGTTCATTCATTCACTATACAGTAGTACTGAGGGGAAGCTCAAAGCCAAAGCCATATTCAAAAGTTCAAAGCCTCCAAAAGTCACTTTAGCTTGATTGTATCACTCGTGAAACTGAAGACGCTAGCTTAATATTCCAAACAAATGATATTCTATTTCAAATTGGTATCTGTGTCAGGGGTCAAAAAAACATGCGTTAATGAGATTTTGAATTATGTGCAAAACAAACACAGATTTGAAGACGCACTCCAAAGAAAGGTACACCTTGAGGAAAAAAGCACCCAGCAAAATGACCAACAACCTCGTCCAACCCTGAAACAAAAGAATCCAGGATCTGAAGGTAGATAATAAAGACAAAAAAGGAAGAAAAACATGGCCTCAGCATCTCCTTTTATCACCCCGCATTAATTTGTTCTCCAGAACAACAAATGATTTTTCCAGCTCTTGTGAGAATTTTGTTTTTCTTTTATGTGCTTCTCAGACATTAATTATATATTTTTATATAGAATATGCAAAAAGAAATCTGAATGTTGGAAGGCAAGGTGATTAAATATTAAACAATGCAGAAATCATTCTGTTACCTAAAGGGATGCTATTTCTTTTTCTTCTTCTTTCCCCCTTCCTCTTTTTTTTTTTTTTTTTTTTGTCGTCTTTGTGTATTGAAAATTCCTTTAAAGTACAGCATACTCTGAAGGCATTCACCGCGGACCCGGGCGAAGTTTGTTTCAGACCCCAGCTATTTATTATGGAGTGTGAGGCAGTCGGGTCACTTCACTAAACTAATGTGTCATTACTCGCCGGCTGCAGCACTGACCAAAGCGCTTGCAATATGCATTGAGTTTGAATTATTTCTGTGCCCCCTGGCAGCAACAGTGAGGAAGGAGGCAAACGAAGGAGAAAGACTGGAAGAGAGAGAGAGAAATGTGTAAAAAAAGGAGGAGAGAGGACATTCTGCACAGTTTGGGTCTGATCCTAAGGGAAGCATTAGCAAACCTTTGAAGGGGGAAAAAGGCATCTGCACCATAACCGAGACTAACACTGCAGGGTGAGGGGGTCACAGTCCATTCCACCATGCTGCTATTTTTGGTAGCCAGGCCTGGGGAAGAGGAGGGGCCGAGGGAGACTCAGGCTCAGTCTGAGAGGAAACTTCACGGCAGGTCTTCGTCGGTGTTAAGCGGATGCTCTCATCCAGTAGCGGCAGTAAACAAGCGCAATCGTTGGGGTGGGTTCAGGGCTTGTGGCCTCCTGGTGCAGTAGACCTGGGGCTGGAAAGATCAAGGAGACTCTGGCAAAGGAGGCCTGTTCTCTTTGTGCAGACTGGAAGCCTTCGGGGCTCTGACTCACATGCGGTACCTGAATCAATCCACTGCATCATCTCACACTCTCTCAGAGACTTCAAGCTCTGCTCAACATGTTTCACCCGAGGAATGGCTGGATACGGAGGCATCATGCCCATTCAAACTGCTCAGATTTTGGAGCCAAGTGAATTTTGAATGCAACTTCCAAAAATATATATTTATGTTTTATGTTTGAAATTGTAAGTCAGACAGTGCTGGTAGAAGCACCGAGATGTTAAAGTTGTTCTTTATCTTTAGTTGTGTTGTATCTCAGCCAGGACTAGGGATATGAAATGAGAATAACTCAACAATTATGTTTCTGGATTTTATTAGCCATTCTGGTCCTGACTCCTTCACGATTCCATTACAAATTCTTTTAGTATTTTTAAAGAATCAAAATTTGGGACCAATGCAAATTCACTGGCAAATGCTAAAAGTTTCAACAATACATACATTTTATACTCAGTAAAGTAAATAAATAAAACAGTTTAAACAGTTTTAGTATCTCAAGGAATACATTTTAGAGGAAAAAATGCTAATACATTGCTAAATTATGGGATAGATGCAATAATATAAAAACATTTCAAATACATCCATTTTTTTTTAAATAAATGTGCCTGTCTGCATGTGTGTGTATGCATGTCCATGTGTGTTTAAATCACTAAAAAAAAAATTGTGAATTTCGAAATGTACCGAGTTTGAATCTCAGAATCAAACTCGGTAATGTCATGTTCAGGAATCAGACAAAAATGGCAAATGTCTCTCAGTTACCCATGATTTGGATATGTTAAATTAATATCACAGTAGACTACAATTACAAAATGCATACTTACAAACATTCTAAAAGAAACAAAAGAAATGTTATAATACAACAAGGATCAGACTGCCTGGTTGTACCTACAGTACATGTTCCGTGTAGAATTACAGCTAATCCTGTAGAATTCTTGCATGAGTCCTGTGTGTTTTTTGCAGGATTCCTTGCATGTTCCCTGTAGGAGTCCTGCATGTTCTCTGTAGGATTCCTATGTTCTATGTAATAGTTCAGTTGGAGTCCTACAAGAAAATTGTCACAATATATCCTGTGAGAACCTGTAGGAATGTGCACATATGTGATTTGTAGGATCCTGCAGGATCTTTTATCTTTTTTGTGAATGACTATAAGGACCAATCCCAATTATATTTTTGTAACCCTACCCCTTCCCCTTCCACTTGGCCCTTGAAAAAGAGTGTGAAGGGGAAGGGCTTCAAAATTTACCCCTAAGAAACGAGACACCACTACAACACCTGCACACATCATCATATGTCATTGTGATCTCTTGCTTCATATGAGACCAGACGATGGCGACTGCTGTAGTTATTCCAGTTGCATTCTTTTTTGCTATTTATCTTCAGGAAACCACCGAAGGCATATATCATGTTATCATAACAATATAATGTGGCAATAAGCTCGTAACTGTACTGTGCATTTACACTGTGGCAATATTCATCTATGTAAACACACAAAAACAACATTAACATTATACCAGACACTGTAAAAAGGTCATTCCAAGCCACTAGACTTTTATGACAGGGTATTCGAATGTCATCGAATGACAGAATGTTGTGGGACTGCTATACAGGAGTTATTATTAGGGATTATAGATAGCGAAATTTAGCAGTTTTTATTTTAGAGTTTTTTTAAAAACCATGATGGTAAAACACAAATGCGGTTATGAATGTATTAAAACTTATGCTTGTTTGTTGTAAAAATTCATGATAATGACAAAAAATATTAATTGTGCATCTAGCCATTCTGCTGTTGTAGATGGTGTATTCTGGGAAATTTTCTTACCCCTTGGTTTCGAGTGTGGTCCTGAAAAATGTCTGTTTGAAGGGGTATCTAGTCCTTCCCCTTAGCCCTACACCTTCAAGCTAAAGAGAATTGGCACACCCCTACCCCTTCTTCTGAATGCACAAAACGAGGAATAGGGGTAAGGGGAAGGTCTAAGTGGTAGAATTGAGATTGAGCCTAAGTTCCCTGCAATGGGGAATAACATAAGTACACAAGACAGCAAAATATATAGCAATGTTTTAGTAGTTTTTGTTTGTTTGTTTGTTTGTTTGTTTGTTTGTTTGTTTGTTTGTTTGTTTGTATTTATTTTAGTGAAAGTAAATCTAATGTAATATAGGAGTAATGTAATGTATTGCAATTTTGACACATTAATAGTGTAAAGTAAGGGATTACTTTCAAACAACAGTAACTAGTAATATGTAATTAATTACAGTTTGGAAGTAACTTGCACAACACTGGTCACTAGCTGGAGATTAGGTGGTATTTTGCGGCTCTGTAAATTCATTCAACCACATAAGCATTTAAACTTTGCAGACAATCTGAAGCTACCTCAAGAAGTGGTCAAAACTGAACAAGCTCAAAACATTTTAGATCTCATCTATAACTATAAATAAAATAATTGCTATGTCCTCAGACTGATGAAAGTTCATCTTAATACCAGAGGTGGACCGGCTCTATAAGTAACTTAGAAACTACATGTCCACTAACTTTCAGAGTATTTGTAGTGTTTGTAGACTCTTAGTCTATGGTCAAGAACTAGCCAAGTCATTGTAAAGCTAAGCAGGGCTGCTCCCGGTCAGTACCTGGATGGGAGACCACTTGGGAAAGCTAGGTTGCTGCCGGAAGTGGTGTTAGTGAGACCAGCAGGTCCCAACCTGTGGTCGGTGTGGGTCCTAATGCCCCAGTATAGTGACGGGGACTCTATACTGCTCAGTGAGCGCCGTCTTTCGGATGAGACGCTAAACAGAGGTCCTGGTCATTAAAAATCCTAGGATGTCCTTCGAAAAAGACTAGGGATTTAACCCCGGCATCCTGGCTAAATCTGCCCATTGGCCTCTGTTTATCATGGCCTCCGAACCATCTGTCTCATCTCCACTAATCAGCTGGTGTGTGGTGTGCGGTCTGGCGCAATATGGCTGTCGTCGCGTCATCCAGGTGGATGCTGCACACTGGTGGTGGATGAGGAGATTCCCCCCAATGTGCGCTTTGAGTGACCAGAAAAGCGCTATATAAATGTAAGGAATTATTATTATTATTAAGATAAAGTTTTAGCAGATGTTAAACAATCAGTCTGTAATAAACAAACAACAGGTTGTTGACATTACAAGTTACTTTTGTTCAGTAAAATGTCTAAAGGGGACCATCAAAATAATGAAAATGACCATTTTTATAATTAGTGGACCTGGTCTTGTTCTAAATAATGCCCCAAGTGAGTCAAACTAAACTGTTGAATTTTAATATCGCCTTCACTTCAGAAGTTTATCTGCATAATATGTGAAATGGATTTTGTTTTTCGATAACTAGAAGATGGGCACTGATGAAAGCAGTCCAGCAGAGAAAGATTTTTGGACACATTGGTTCCACAGTCAGCTATCTAATCTGTGAGAGCAGTCTTGCAAAACAAACCATCGCCCTCACAAAGGACCTGCCACCTGGCTCCGATTTCCCCGAATAATCGCGCACACCGTCACCGAAAACACACACACACACTTTATGGTCTCGGTAGGTTAACTCAGTGTCTATCAAAAACTTGCTGGAAAAGCAAATGATGACAAAACAACCTCATAAACAAAGTATAAATAAACAACTTTTTAAAAGAGCTCTTCACTGAGCAGAATAGCCTCCAAAAAAGATCATATTAAAATGCATCAGTTTTCGTCAGACAGGAATAAACAAATCTGCGGAGGAGAGCCAAAGTGGTGTTGCTAATGCTTCCCCTTTGGAAAGGCCTGCGTTTGGCCCCGTGGGCAGAGGAATGATTGGCAGGCAGAGGAAAGCAGGAGCGAGACCCGGAGGGGAATGAGCGCGGCAGGGATTTGGCTTCACCAACCCCCCCTCCATGTTTTGAAATCTAAGAATAAACAGCGATAAGGCTCCAAACTCTTCCTGCCGTTTAATCTTGCCCCCCACCACCCCTCCACCCTGTCTCACTAGGCCAACCTAGCTCAAATGGACTGGGAGGGAAGGAGTGGGCATGCATGGCTGCTCTCACCTGCGCAGGCTGGCTGTGCGGGCAGGAAGAGCCCCTGACTGCTGCGCTAATCGCCTTTAACAGGAAGCTCCAGTGTCTCTGCTTATGATTCCTCCCCATCTGTCTTTCTCTTCAGTGATGAAGGCATCCGGCGAGATTTCTTCCCCTTTTACTGTATCCCATTATATGGTTTTTCATGGTGCTTTCTTAGTTTGTGTTTTAGAACAACTGTGGATGTCCTCTTTAACTGAAAACTGTGGAGGAATGTTGTAGATTCTCTCACATTTCAGGTAAAGAATCACCTTTGTTCACTTCAGAATTAATCCTGTAAACATGATAATATTCTACTAATGTCTTCTAATGTACTAATGTAATTAATTAATTAATTAATTAATTAATTTGAGGCTATGATAGAAATTTTATAATATTGATGATCATACAGTATATTGATGATTGACAGTTATACAATCACTGGCCACTTTATTAGGTACATCTGTCCAGCTGCTCGTTAACGCAAATTTCTAATCAGCCAATCACATGGCAGCAACTCAATGCATTTAGGCATGTAGACATGGTCAAGACGATCTGCTGCAGTTCAAACCGAGCATCACAATGGGGAAGAAAGGAGATCTACTTTGAACGTGGCATGGTTGTTGGTGCCAGACAGGCTGGTATTAGTATTTCAGAAAATGCTGATCTACTGGGATTTTCACGCACAACCATCTCTAGGATTTACAGAGAATGGTCCGAAAAAGAGAAAATATCAAGTGACCGGCAGTTCTGTGGACACAAATGCCTTGTTGATGCCAGAGGTCAGACGAGAATGACTAGTTTGAGCTGATCGAAAAGCAACAGTAACTCAAATAATCACTCGTTACGACCGAGGTATACAGAAGAGCATCTCTGAATGCACAACATGTCAAACCTTGAGGTAGAAGACCACACTGGGTGCCACACCTGTCAGGTAAGAACAGGAAACTGAGACTACAATTTGCACAGGCTCACCAAAATTGGACAATAGAAAATTGGAAAAAGTTGCCTGGTCTGATGAGTCTTCATTTCTGATGTGACATTCGGAGGGTAGGGTCAGAATTTGGCATCAAAAACATGAAAGCATGTATCCATCCTGCCTTCAATGGTTCAGGCTGGTGGTGGTGGTGGTGTAATGATGTGGGGAATATTTTCTTGGCACACTTTGGGCCCATTACCAACTGAGCATTTTGTCAACACCAGTCTACCTGAGTATTGTTGCTGACCATGTCCATCCCTTTATTTTGTCCATCCTTTTCTGCAACAGTGTACCAATGTCACAAAGCACGAATCATCTCAGACTGGTTTTTTTGAACACGACAATGAGTTCACTGTACTCAAATTACCTCCACAGTCACCAGACCTCAAACCAATAAAGCACCTTTGGGATGTGGTGGAATGGGAGATTCGTATCCTGGATGTGCAGCCAACAAATCTGCTGCAACTGCGTGATGCTATCATGTCAATATGGACCAAACTCTCTGAGGAATATTTCTAGTACCTTGTTGAATCTATGCCACGAAGGATTAAGGCAGCTCTGAAGGCAAAAGTGGGTTTAACCCAGTACTCGTACCTAATAAAGTGGCCGGTGAGCGTATATTCATGATTGATAAAGGTTTTGCTAAAGTAAAGATCAAATACATTATAATCATTGGGCTATTACAGCCATGTGCAATCTACTGGTTGTTTAAGAGTTAAGGAGCTGCAGAGAAATTCTTATTTAAAACATTATAACATTGTTTTTAAAAAATGCCTGTGATCTCATCCTTGGGATTCTTTTGCTTACAGAGGCTGTAAACTGATCATTCTGCTGGGATTTAAAGCAATTAAAAGAAAACTTTGTCTGACTTTATTCAATTTCAGTTTTCACATTAAAATATATTCTTTGTGAACAGGAAGAAAATAATTTGCCATTACAAGCCATATAGCCCTGTCTGTCTAACTTCTACATATCCACCTTTTTTCATTTTAAATATTTATATAAATACAGTTTGCGAGTGCTCACGTATGTGTTAATTATGCTAGTCAATGAGTTAAATATTAATTTTATGGCAAAGCTGAAATTTCTGCAATGTTTCAGTTTTCAAAGTCTCATGGGCCTTCAGAAATCATTTAAATGTGCAGAAATGTTGCATTTCTAATTATTATCATTGTTAAAAAAAGAGCTATGCTTAATTTTTTGTAAAAACCGTAATATGTGTTTCAGGGTTCTTTTGTGAAGAGTTATAAAGTATAGCATATTTCCCCAATTTTATGGCAAGTAGTCCATTTTAAAACTGCCCAGTCTGTCTAATTTCTATATAGCAACTTTTTTTCAGTTTAAATATTTATATAAATACAGTTTGCGAGTGCTCACATATGTGATAATCATACTAGTCAATGAGTTAATTATTCATTTTATGGCAAAGTTGAAATATGTGGAATGTTTCAGTTTTCCATGTCTCATGGGCCTTCAGAAATCATTTAAGTATGCAGAAATGTTGCATTTCTAATTATTATCATTGTTAAAAAGAGCTTATCCTTATTTTTTGTAGAAACCATAATACATTTTTCAGGGCTCTTTTTTAAAGAGTTATAAAGAATAGCATATTTGACCAGTTCAGATCCAAAAAAAACAAAAATGCCATTTGAATTTTTCTTGTAAAATTAGCATTTTTCTCAGGTTATGTGCATAGGTTCAGTAATTTCACTTTTATGTCAAAGGATAGATTCATTTCGTTGCCTTTAAAGTGAAATAGCTGAACATAAACATAGGAGGTTGATAAAATGCTCATTTAGAAGATTTCCTTCCAGCAGAGGTTTCTGCATCTGATCTCTTCATTTATATTTCTTTCTCTTTTTTCCTTTCTAATAAATTAAGTAATCCTTAATAAATTAATTTACTCAATAAAAGTAGCATATATTCATTGAAATATACCTTATATTCTCACACATTTCTGACATTTGTCAAATACAGCAAAATGAGTCAAATCTGTGTTTTTGAAACTAATGAAGAGAGAAGTCAATGATTTATTTGAATTATTTTACCTGACATATTTACTGCTCCAAAATATTAGAAATGTTTCTTAAAATAAAATAAATTGTGTTCAATTTTAGTTTTTTGTTTTGTTTTACCCAGATATTTAAAAATAATTATTTTAGAGCAGTAATCACAATACCGTCATACCGTGAAACATGGCATTTTATCCAAGATTATCATACCGTCAGAAACTTATACTGGCCCATGCCTATATACAGTACACAGCACAAAGAAAGATTCACAGTGGTCTTTCGTGAGAGTTCTCAGCAAGTGACTGAGTATTTTACCACTATTTTGAAGCACACTGTGCAGATTACAGACCCCTGATGACCAGGAAGCTGGAGTAACATTATTGCTATTATTCACTTACATGTGTCACACAGAAAGACAAATTATGAATGAAAATGTGGCAGGGCGATTGAGAGAAAGCTGATGAATAGAAAGTCAGAAACGGAGAGAGAGAGAGAGAGAGAGAGAGAGAGAGAGAGAGAGAGAGAGAGAGAGAGAGAGAGAGAGAGAGAAAGAGAGAGAGGGAGAGAGAGAGAGCAGTCGGGGTGGCTCAGTGTCAGCTGACATATATAATTACAGGAATGGTTCTCTCTCCCTAAACCATTATTTATTTTAGCAGTTCTGACCCACTGCTGTGGCTCTACCACCCCCACTCCTGCCAAAAAGTGGCTTTTTAACTGAAAGCTTTCCAAACAAGGCTCACTAGTACTTGGCTTCACTCCAAGAAACTGTGTATTTTGGTGAATCTGGACTGTTTTACTATGAGTCTGTGATGGATCGGAACTACTCAGCTAGCTAATTTGTGTGTCTATTAGTACAGTATGTGTGACTGTACACAAATGGTGCAAAAGTAAAAAGTTTTAGCTTCACTTTAAAAGGTGCATCAAAAAGACGGGCAGAGAGTGAAACAATCATATTTAACTGTGTGGTTGAAGATTAGAACAGAAGGTTGCAGTGTTTTTTTTTTTTTTTAAGTTAGTCTTTACTTCCTTCTGTCTGAGCAATCTGGTGCGGGTCTCTCCACACCAATATGTTTTTAATATCATAGATAGGTGGAAGAAATCCAGATAAGGGCTTCGATTGAGAGGTTAAAATAACTGAGTTAAGGTGTGAATGTGCTGAAGAGGCACTTGTCAGAAG
This sequence comes from Danio kyathit, assembly GCA_903798195.1. Lineage (NCBI taxonomy): Eukaryota > Metazoa > Chordata > Actinopteri > Cypriniformes > Danionidae > Danio > Danio kyathit. The sequence goes on along the minus strand of LR812531.1, from coordinate 31,137,120 downwards.
TACAGGAAAATGTCACTCATCGCTTGATTAAAGTTGCCTGTACTGGCTGCTGTCTGCTGCTAGTCAATTTAAATTCGACATTGTTTGTGCTTTTTTATTATTAAAGACAGTGTTGGGAAAGCAACAAGTTACACTTGATTTAAAAACAAAAAGTTAGCCATCTCACCAACTAGTTGCAAATATAAAATTTGTACATGTTAAAACCTTATTGAATATTAATTTATTTTATGAGTTAATGCAATGAAAACACAGCTCAGATTATTATTTACACAGTTATGAAATACATTTATAACAGAGTTTAAGAAAAATTTGTTGACAATAGAAATTTTGGGGTAAATGGAGGTTTTGATACTAGCAAGATATAATATAATAAAATATAATATAATATAATATAATATAATATAATATAATATAATATAATATAATATAATATAATATAATATAATATAATATAATATAAAATAATATAATATAATATAATATAATATAATATAATATAATATAATATAATATATCATAATATAATATAATATAATATAATATAATATAATATAATATAATATAATATAAAATAATATAATATAATATAATATAATATAATATAATATAATATAATATAATATACTATAATATACTATAATATAATATAATATAATATAATATAATATAATATAATATAATATAGGCGACGCAGTGGCGCAGTAGGTAGTGCTGTCGCCTCACAGCAAGAAGGTCTCTGGTTCGAGCCTCGGCTGGGTCAGTTGGCATTTCTGTGTGGAGTTTGCATGTTCTCCGTGCATTCGCATGGTTTCCTCCGAGAGCGACACCGGATTAATAAAGGGACTAAGCCAAAAATGAATGAATGAATTTACTTGAGTAAAAGTACACATATTTAAATGTACTCAAAAAGTACACGTTACCCAATAATTTTACTCAAGAAAATGTAACGAAGTAAATGTAACTCGTCACTACCCACCTCTGAGTGTGAATGAGTGTGTATGAATGTTTCCTAGAAATGGGTTGCAGCTGGAAGGGCATCCACTGCGCAAAACATATGCTGTATAAGTTAGCTGTTTATTCCGCTATGGCGACCCCAGATTAATGGGGGGACTAAGCCGAAAAGAAAATGAATGAATGATAATGTAAAATAAAATATATAATATAATATAATATAAAATAAAATATAACATAATATAAAATATATTTTAATATAATATAATATAATATAATATAATATAATATAATATAATATAATGTAATGTAAAATAAAATACAACATAATATAAAATATAATGTAATATAATATAATATAAAATATAATGTAATATAATATAAAATATACCATAATATAAAATATATTATAATATAATATATTATAATATAATGTAAACTAAAATATATTATATTATATTATATTATTTTATATTATATTATATTATATTATATTATATTATATTATATTATATTATATTATATTATATTATATTATATTATATTATATTATATTATATTATATTATATTTATTCATTAATTTTCTTTTTTCGCCTTAGTCCCTTTATTAATCCAGGGTCGCCACAGCGGAATAAACTGCCAACTTAACCAGCACATGTTTTACACAGCAGATGCCCGTCCAGCTGCAACCCATCTCTGGAAAACATCCATACAAACTCATAAACTACGGACAATTTAGCCTACCCAATTCACCTGTACCCCATGTCTTTGGACTGTGGGGGAAACCGGAGTACCCGGAGGAAACCCACGCAAATGGGGGGAGAACATGCAAACTCCACACAGAAACGCCAACTGACTCAGCCGAGGCTCGAACCAGCAACATTCTTACTGTGAGGTGACAGCACTACCTACTGCGCCACCGCCTCGCCATATAATATAATATAATATAATATAATATAATATAATATAATATAATATAATATAATATAATATAATATAATATAAAGTTAAATATATAATAATATAATATAATATAAAATATAACATAATATATAATATAATATAATATAATATAATATAATATAATATAATATAATATAATATAATATAATATAATATAATATAATATAATATATTTAAAATTTTATGTGAGGGAGATACTGCTGAATGTTTGTCAGTGCTTGCAGATGGGTAATAACAGCCCTGTGATGCACTTCCACTCTTTCACATTCCACGCTTTACTCTTTCTAAATGTGATGAGTTAATAGTGACCTTTGGCCTCTGTTAGCTCTGACAGCCTGTTTCTGCCAAGACATGCGAGACTGCTAAAACACACCCTGGTGGACAGATTCCAGCACTACAGCCTCACGATCAGGCAGATTCAGCCAACACACTCACTGTAAACAGAAGACACATACAATAGAGGCATAATATGCTGAGAAAGAGATTTAGTTACGTGTGTGTCAGTGCGGTTTCTGTTTTATTGGTTTCTAAACCTAGTAGCAGCACTGTTAAGCTTTAAAGAAAAGCCAAAATACTTTAATAAAAAGGTGTGTGGGGGGATTGAACAAGGTGTGTGTGTGAGAGCATGCGCATGTGTGCTTGTGATAAATGAGCCAAAACAATAAAAGGTGGCCTCTAACTGAAAGATGCACACTGTCAAAGAAAATAAATAACTTCAAGCCTCATCACCTTCTGAGGGGAAAAAAAAACTTTCACCACATGAATATGCAAATATATCAGCGAGTTTACGTTTGTTTACAAAGCTGCTGCTTTTGTGTTGAGCAATTAAGAGCGCAAACATTTCTTTCTTCCCGCTCTCTCGTCCCATGAATACGCATATCTGTAGAGATGATATGTAAAAGCTGGCAAATGCATGCGGATTATTAATGCAAATGCCATGCAACTTTTTTTTCCATTTGTTGACATGAAAGGAATGAATGCCGGATTCAGCATATCCTGTGGGCTGTGGGTTGCAGCCGGGCTGTGCGATGCACTAACACCCATGATTTTCTCTCCCCCTCACCCTGACCGCATCATCTCAGCAGCATCGGCCAACTCAAGCCGATCGGATCCGGTTGGATCCAGGGCCGGACACAGGGGACAGGCATTGTCATAACGCATGAGAAGAGTCACTCGCATCAGTGCACCCCTGTGCCTCCATCTGAGATATTAATAATTCTAATGAGGATGATGATGACCTGGGCAAAGCGGACTGCATGAGCAGCCCCATCCGCAGGCTTATCGGAATAACCTCCTGCTCCCTGGATCTTCCGTTCGAATACACATACACATACATTTGGACACGACCATGCAAATCAGTCTGGGATGCGCCCTGCGGAGAGGCAGCGGTCGATCCCCCGTGGACAGAACGCTGTCCTTCTCCCTGACCTGTGTCACCCGGAATCAGTAGTCGCTCCTCAGCCGTCCCCCTGACCCATGGATTAGCATCCATGAGCTGTGCATTGTTTGCTCACTTTTTAATGCAGTGTTTTATATGCTGAATATGCAGTAAAAGGCCTCAGCAGACAGGAGAGAGAGAATGCCCTATGGGTAGGAAATGCTAATTGTAATAATATAACTCAATGCTTGGGTGTTTTTAAGGGACAGGCCATAAAAAAATAAAGATTGTGTCATTATTTACTTCCTAGTTTTAATTCCCATTGTCTTCCATTGCATTTTTGTTCATATAATGAAAGCCGACGACGCGGTGGCGCAGTAGGTAGTGTTGTCACCTTACAGCAAGAAGGTCGCTGGTTCGAGCCTCAGCTGGGTCAGTTGGCATTTCTGTGTGGAGTTTGCATGTTCTCCCCGCGTTCGTGTGGGTTTCCTCCGGGTGCTCCGGTTTCCCCCACAGTCCAAAGACATGCGGTACAGGTGAATTGGGTAGGCTAAATTGTCTGTAGTGTATGAGTGTGAATGAGGGTGTATGGATGTTTCCCAGAGATGGGTTGCAGCTGGAAGGGCATGCGCTGCGTAAAAACATATGCTGGATAAGTTGGCGGGTCATTCCGCTGTGGCGACCCCAGATTAATAAAGGGACTAAGCTGAAAAGAAAATGAATGAAATGAATGAATAATGGGAGCCATCGAATACTGCCCTTACAGAAAAAAAAACACAGCACCACACTTTAAAATTACATGTGATACACACTTGGAGTGCATTGGAAACACATCCGAAACATTCATGAAGTGTGTGGTTTTGGAGCATTTTCATATAAAAAAAAAGTTATAATATGTTATAATCAGTTTTCTTTCACATGAAAAAATACAAAATCTATAGGGGCGAAAAGCTGTAAAATTGTCAGGTGACATCAAAACAACTTTGTCTAAGGTTTACACTAATACGTTTTAGTTTTAAAACGTCCACACTGGTGTTTAATTTAGCGTTTCTGAAAAGATCTCTGTCCACACTACACCGCTGAAAACGCACATCACGTGACCACACACACTCTGTCATGCACTGCAGCGTATGCGCACGTCTGAGCTCCAGGCAGTCAGCAGGTGCTTTGAGCACACCTCCCCGGGTGAGAGCAGCGCAAGTCGGACAGCTCATCAAGGATATACCGCTGGATCTCATCTCACTATCGTTGTTAAATGTGATATGTAATTCATCTTGTCTATAGCTAACGACCCTTTGGTCTTTTAAATCTATTACTTGTTCTCAGGTAACGTGTTTTGGCTGAGAGCAAATATAAATTAATATATTACATATGACATACTCAGCAAAAGAGACAGGGTACGTTTCATATTTTTCATTTTTCAAGGCAGTTATTATTTAGGCTCTGTTATAAATATGCATACAGTAAAGATGACGGTCATATAAATATGTAGCTACACGATGCCTCAACATTTTTGGTGTCTAATATCAAAATGAAAATAGGCAGTTCCTTATATCATGTTTCATTTTATTGCTAAGATAAACAGCGTAACTAGGGTGAAGTGAATGACGTTATAAAGTACACTGTTCCCTTTGAAGAGTTACCCAACTTTGCTTTCCATATTAAACTTGCAAACTGCAACTTGTGTTCTTAATATTGAGAAAAAGCCCCAGTCAGATAAGCGAATGTCTGCAGCCACGCCTCTGTTTTCAGATGTCTCCGTTTTCCCCCATCCACACTGACACGGAGCAGCACAAAAACAGCCTCTTCAGTGTTTCCAAAACGATCCGTTTTCAGAGCTCAAAAACTCCAGACTAGTGTGGACGGAAGACGTAACCGTAGCAAAACTTATGCGCTTTAAAACTAAACCGTATTAGTGTAAAACATTGCACAGAAGAAAAAGGAGTAACACATTAGTTTAAGAACCAATTCTATTGGTTTCTACTGGCTTATTACCAGCTTATTATTAAGTTATTGGCCATTTACTACTACTTATAAAGTATATCTTACACCTCTAATCCTACCCAATAACTAATCCAAACTACTTTGGACCAGCTTGTCGTTGAGTAAATGTATGACAGAATTCAAATGTGTATGCATACAGTGCATGAGATATGAATTTCATCATCATAACAGTAAGCACATACTGTAAAGTAAGGACAAATCCAGATTCATGCGCTTTGAACTGAATTTGCAGTGCTTATTTTGCCCACAAGGTATCAATGCTGACCCTGGCCATTGTTTCAGTCAAAAAAAAAAAAAATGGAACGACAAAAACCACAATGGTGAGACACGATGGCTCAGTGGCTAGCACTGTTGCCTCACAGCAAGAAGGTCGCTGGTTCAAGTCCCAGCTGGATTGGTTGGCATTTCTGTGTGGAGTTTGCATGTTCTCCCTGTGTTCGCGTGGATTTCCTCTAGGTGCTCTAGTTTCCCCCACAGTCTAAAGACATGCGCTATAGGTGAATTGAATAAACTAAATTGATGATGAGTGTGTATGGATGTTTCCCATTACTGGGTTGCAGCTGGAAGGGCATTCATTTCGCTGTGGCGACCCCTGATGAATAAAGGGACTAAGCCAAAGGAAAATGAATGAATGAAAAACCCCAACAAAACTCAAATTACAACAATTAACAAGCACATGTGTAAGGGGGTCTACAAATATTAAACAAGCAGAAATACATTTTATCGCTATTAACTTTTGAAGAGAAAAAGCGCAGACACTGGACAAGAATGAAACTTTTCGTGTTGAGTACCTGTGTTTTCACACATTATTAAATGAAGCATACTTTGAAAGGCTGTATATGCATGCATGCATTAAAACTGAATTAAATTGAGAGTTTTCTGTGAACTATCCCTTTAAGTGGTTTATAGGCATCCTGTTGAATCTTTTGCATGGGTTTGCGGCAGAGAGTTAATGTCATCTTGACCGTGTGTGTGCACAAGTCAATAGCTAGAAAAGTGCCATTGCTCATCCTGAGAGGAATTTCTCTCATCCTTTTAAGATGTTTTCATGTGACTCGAGATCAATGCCTTTTTTTTCTTGAACGGTGTGGGATCAATAGTCAGCCGCTGTGAAGAGTGTGACCAGCGAATGACGAGCCATGTGAAGAATATGACCATCAATGCACCAGAGCCTGTCCTGCCTCTCTCTCTCTCTCTCTCTCTCTCTCTCTCTCTCTCTCTCTCTCTCTCTCTCTCTTTCTCTCTGACTCAGAAACACGTTTGCTTACTACAGTTAGTCTTCACATTCTTATATATTAATTCATTCAGTAATTTTCCCTATAGGCTTAGTTCCTTATTTATCAGGGGTTGCCACAGTGGAATAAACCACCAACTATTCCGGCATATGTTTTACGTAGAGGATACCCTTCCAATTCTTATATATATTAGACTTATTGTTATATAATATTTATGTAAATTCTATATAAAAAAATAAGTCCAATAAATATAAGATTAGAATGTTTTTATTGCTCATCAAGGCTGTATTTATTTAATCAAACTAAATAAGAACGATGCTACTTTTAAATATTATTAAATATTTATACAATTGTTTTGTATAAAGGGTTAGGGTTTAGGCTACATTTATTCAATCAAACTCAGTAAGAATGGTACTATTATGAAATATTATTAATATTTTAAATAACTGTTTTTTAATGTCATTCTGCCTAAAAAATTGGTGTTTTGAATGTGGGCAAGTGTGTGGGTGGGAGAATGGGTGTATTAGGATTAGGGTTGGGGTTTAGGCTGTATTTATTTAATCAAACTCAGTAAGAAAGGTACTATGAAATATTAGTACATTTTTAAACAACTTTTATCTAATATCATTAGGCCTAAAATATTTGTGTTTTATGTGTAGGTGGGTGAATGTGTTAGGGTTAGGGTTTCAGCTGCATTTATTTAACCAAACTCAGTAAGAATGGTACTATTATGACATAAAAATAAATGTTTAAATAACTGTTTTTTTTTTAAATTAGACTTAAAATAATTGTGTTTTGTGTGTAGGAAGTGTAAGGTTGAGAGAATGGGTGTATTAGAGTTAGGGTTTAGGCTGCATTTATTTAATCAAACTCAGTAAGTAACAGTGGTGTAAAGTAACAAATTACAAATACTCAAATTATTGTAATTGAGTGGCTTTTTTCTCAGAAATTGTAATTTCCTGGGTAGTTTTAAAAATGTGTACGTTTACTTTCCCTTGAGTACATTTTGTAGTGCAGTATCGATAATTTTACTCCACTACATTCCTTCAACCTATTGTCATTATTTTTTCCTGTCTATGAGAATTAGAAAAATCACATAGAATAAACACATAGAAAATAAATCACATCATACTGAACTACCTTAAGACATGGGTGCTGTAATGTGATGGGATGCTGACAAGGGAAGTGCGTCTTCCCTTTATTCAGGTTTATTCAAGAGAGTTGTCATACAAACAATGGTCAGAGCAGGAGCGAACAGGTACATACAGGGAATTCCAGAGCGTAGTCATAAACAGGCAGCTGGTCAACTGGGCAGGCAGCAGACAGGAATAAACAATAAAACAAAGCAATGGTCTGGCAAGGCAAGGAAAATGCGTCTGCAGCCACTAGATTGCTGGTGATCATAACAGGTGCTTTATAAATTCAGCAAATCGTTTGGAAGCATCAAAAGTTTCCAAGAAGATGTCCAAAATCTTTACACCCGATGATCGAGAGATTGTTTAGACTGTATGCTACTGATGAGATGGTGGATGTTTACTTTAGGATGACCGAAAAGGCCTTAAACAATCACTAAATGCACTACAGAATGTTACGTTTACACACACATCCACAAATTACATGTAAACACATCAGCTTTTTACAGCGTAATACTTACTGCTCACTACTCTAGAGTACTTTGAAAGGTCTTTTTACTCATACTTTGAGTAATATTTACAACAGATACTTTTACTCTACTTGCACTACTTCTATCTATCTATCTATCTATCTGTCTGTCTGTCTGTCTGTCTGTCTGTCTGTCTGTCTGTCTGTCTGTCTGTCTGTCTGTCTGTCTGTCCGTCCGTCCGTCCGTCCGTCCGTCTGTGTACAGTATGTTCCTGGCCATCAGTTCTTGGCCATCATTTCCTTTCATTCGATGCAACTTGAACATTTAGACCCCGTTTTGCTTTTTAAACAAGAAAAAAATTATGTTGCAGATTTGGTAATGATAACAAAATTTCCAGTAAATTACTTCAAAAGTTAGACATTAAGATATTTGTACTGGAAGTCAAAACATTGATTCAACTAAAATCACTTAAATGACCGTATACTGTGCTCTCTCCTTCTTCTCTCTCTGTCTCTCTCTGTCTCTCTTGCAGAGATTGGCTATGGAATAGATTAGTGCTCTGCAACATCACTTCAACTCCCAGGCCAGCCAGTGTGTGTGTGCCCCCACTCCACATTTGGTTTAATCTTTATTTAAATGAAAGGGACTTTGGCAAGAAGGCGGGCAGGGAGTGCCAGCCTGCCACTCCGGAGCCGGGGAGGAGGATAATGCCCAGCTCGGTGGCAGTGAGAGCGAGGTTTGGGGGAGGAGGCCGGAGGCTGGAGAGTCCGATCCAGCCCAGCAGGAAGCTCCAGATGTGAGGCCACAGGAGCTGACAGTGCTCGCTCCCTCTGGGAAAGAGTGTGGCTAACAGAGAAAATGAAGACAGAGAGAAAGAAAGACAAAGAGAGAGAGAGGAGACAAGGAGAGAGAGAGAGGAGGAAGAGAGGAGAGAGAGAGAGAGAGAGAGGAGAGAGAGAGGAGAGAGAGAGAGAGAGAGGACAGGCTGCTGTATTTATTCTTGTGAAATGGACACACTTGGAGCAAACCATAAGTGCAGAGGAACAGAGAGTCCTGTGAACTGTGAAAGTGTGAAGCCTCCAGCCTTCTGTTTTATGCGCAGGGGAAGTGATGATCAAGTCTCTTTGCCCAGTTTGGCTAGATGTAATCACTTTATGCAAATATGTGTTTTACATTTGTTCTGTGATGAAAGCGTTTTTACATTTTTATAATGTCGTTTATTTGGATGCTTTTGGACGGATATGGGTTTTTAAATTACTGGCTTATTTAGCACAGCGTCTTCATTACTATAAATATTTGCAACTATCTTAAAGCCATGTGAGTGGCATAAAAAATACAAGGGATGTCCCCATCAGGTTTATTTGCCCTCGAGTCTAAGTCAGAGTCATTTGATTTTGAGTATCTACCAATACAGAAACATGATCCGATACTCCTATAATACATTTTTAAAAATTCAAATCGAGGTTCTACGTGCTCCATAAGCATAAAAAATCTAGGGTTCTTTACAAAGGCAAATGGCAGGTCAGTCATTGCGATCATTTGTGCTATCTTGACTGTGATGTCCTGTGCCTTCGAATTGTCATGGGGCATTTTTTCTTTCCGCTTTAAACTCTCCTGCAGCGTCAGCTGACCCATCTTCGGTTGGGTTGCCTGAGTCGTAAACACGCTGTATTGTGTTGGGTGTAGGTTTTTGAGGTGCCTTATCAGGTTGTTGTGTTAAATGTAGCCTTTTCCTTTCCATCTCTTGGGAATCCCAAGTTTAGATATCTCACAATTTGCAATGGCAATGTTGTTGTCATCAACTTTATGATACCTCCAGACCGCAGACATACTCGCGCTTTCCACCTCAAGCTGCTTCCATGTTCTACAGCACGCATTGCTGTTTCTGTGTGAAGTCAAGAAAGTGGTCTAACTCTGTGCCACCACATAACTATAGATGTGTTAAAAATAATGAGAATATAATAATACATACATATTCGAGTCCTGATCAGGAGGTAACGTCCGATTCCATTCGAGTCTGAAACCGTGTGATTAGGTTCGATTTCCGATCACATGATCGGACATCCCTAAAAAACACAGTTACATTCATTCAATCATTCACCCATCACTGGGAAACACCCATACACACTCATTCACACACATACACCACGGACAATTTAGCTTACCCAATTCACCTATAAGCGCATGTCTTTGGACTGTGGGGGAAACCGGAGCACCCAGAGGAAACCCACGCGAACATGGGGAGAACATGCAAACTCCTCACAGAAACGCCAACTGACCCAGCCGAGGCTCGAACCAGCGACCTTCTTGCTGTGAGGTGATCATGCTACCCACTGCACCAGAGTGACTCCAAATACAGTTACATTCATGAAATATTGTACTATCTCAGCATGTTCACATAAATACCAGCATTAAAGATATAGTCAATCTATTAGGGGAATACTTTAGTTCAAGTACCATTATCTATTATTAACTTAACTTATTATCTGTCCATTATTATGATATTGGCTGTTTATTAGTACTTTTAAAGGTTGAATTTATTGTACATCCTTAATTTTGCCTAATACCTAAACCCAACTACTTACTAACTAATAATAAGAAGCAAATTAATAGCTTATTGAGCTAAAAGTCTTAGGTAATTGTTTATTAATACTTAGAATTGCCTTAAAATAAAGTATGACTCGTTTAAGGGTTTTAATGAATGCAAATGATGACTTAACTTTAATTTTGGTGGTAACTATCCCTTTAGCACAATTAACATCAAATCCAGAGTATCACATTGTTCTAAAGCATCTGACATATAAAATAACTTTCTCTTTCACTCACACACTATCCACATGTGGTCACAAACAACTAGTTCTTCTTGTAAAATACCCTGAAAATGACTGTGATGCTATTCTGAAACCTTTAAATTGTAACCTCATATGGTCTAAAATAGGTTACTTTTTACCCCGTGCTTTCCTCCACCACCCAGCCAACCCAGTAAGTGTCTTGAGATGATCAAACATGTTTAAGCTCTCCATCTCGGAATGTGTGTTTGCGAGCTGGGGGTCAGGTCGAGATATGTAGCTACAGTATGTGTCCCATATCTTATCGCTCTCGTGAGTCAAAAGCGCACACATAACAAATACACACATGTGGCCTCACACACACCCATGTAATGCTGCGTCAATGTGGCCAGAGGCTGAGAGTGCAGTGGTGGGCTAGATAAGGGGCCAGTGGAGCAGGCGTAGTGTTCTGAGGACAGTCTGAGGACCGATAAGAGCAGATAAGATTCAGCCTGCGAGTGCTTATAGGAACATATAAGCTGAGAGACCCTGCTGCAGCTCCCAATACTGTGTGTTACTCCAGAGGAGGACAGAAGAGAAGAAACCTTTTAACATATTTACACACATCGCCCCAGTGTCTGAATGCCTTTAACATGAATAAGAAATGTAT
>LR812531.1:31007864-31125447 GCA_903798195.1 Danio kyathit | reverse complement strand
CTAATCATGTCAATATGGACCAAACTCTCTGAGGATATTTCTAGTACCTTGTTGAATCTATGCCACAAAGGATTAAGGCAGCTCTGAAGGCAAAAGTGGGTTTAACCCAGTACTCGTACCTAATAAAGTGGCCGGTGAGCGTATATTCATGATTGATAAAGGTTTTGCTAAAGTAAAGATCAAATACATTATAATCATTGGGCTATTACAGCCATGTGCAATCTACTGGTTGTGTTAAGAGTTAAGGAGCTGAAGAGAAATTCTTATTTAAAACATTATAACATTGTTTTTAAAAAATGCCTGTGATCTCATCCTTGGGATTCTTTTGCTTACAGAGGCTGTAAACTGATCATTCTGCTGGGATTTAAAGCAATTAAAAGAAAACTTTGTCTGACTTTATTCAATTTCAGTTTTCACATTAAAATATATTCTTTGTGAACAAGAAGAAAATAATTTGCCATTACAAGGCATATAGCCCTGTCTGTCTAACTTCTACATATCCACCTTTTTTCATTTTAAATATTTATATAAATACAGTTTGCGAGTGCTCACGCATGTGTTAATTATGCTAGTCAATGAGTTAAATATTAATTTTAGGCAAAGCTGAAATTTCTGCAATGTTTCAGTTTTCAAAGTCTCATGGGCCTTCAGAAATCATTTAAATGTGCAGAAATGTTGCTCAAGCTTATTATCATTTGTTCAAAAGAGCTATGCTTAATTTTTTGTAAAAACCGTAATATGTGTTTCAGGGTTCTTTTGTGAAGAGTTATAAAGTATAGCATATTTCCCCAATTTATGGCAAGTAGTCCATTTTAAAACTGCCCAGTCTGTCTAATTTCTATATAGCAACCTTTTTTCAGTTTAAATATTTATATAAATACAGTTTGCGAGTGCTCACATATGTGATAATTATACTAGTCAATGAGTTAATTATTCATTTTATGGCAAAGTTGAAATATCTGGAATGTTTCAGTTTTCAATGTCTCATGGGCCTTCAGAAATCATTTAAGTATGCTGTTGCATTTCTAATTATTATCATTGTTAAAAAGCTTATCCTTATTTTTTGTAGAAACCATAATACATTTTTCAGGGCTCTTTTTTAAAGAGTTATAAAGATAGCATATTTGACCAGTTCAGATCCAAAAAACCAAAGTGCCATTTGATTTTTCTTGTAAAATTAGCTTTTTCTCAGGTTATGTGCATAGGTTCAGTAATTTCACTTTTATGTCAAAGGATAGATTCATTTCATTGCCTTTAAAGTTAAATAGCTGAACATAAACATAGGAGGTTGATAAAATGCTCATTTAGAAGATTTCCTTCCAGCAGAGGTTTCTGCATCTGAACTCTTCATTTATTTTTCTTCTCTTTTTTCCTTTCTAATAAATTAAGTAATTCTTAATAAATTTATTTACTCAATAAAAGTAGCATATATTCATTGAATATACCTTATATTCTCACACATTTCTGACATTTGTAAAATACAGCAAAATGAGTAAAATCAAGCAATACTTACTACTACAAAGCAACCAACATACTGTATACAGTTGGGACGATAACCGGTTTAAAGGTTTACCACGGTTTGGAAAAGTCAAGATTTTAATACCGCTAAAATGTTCTGTTATACCTTTCCTAAGGTATATGTAAGGTTTTTTATTCTTTTTTATGCATTATAAAGAACTAGTGTTTTTGAAACTAATGATGAGAGAAGTCAATGATTTATTTGAATTATTTTACCTGACATATTTACTGCTCCAAAATATTAGAAATGTTTCTTAAAATAAAATAAATTGTGTTCAATTTTAGTTTTTTGTTTTGTTTTACCTAGATATTTAAAAAATAATTATTTTAGAGCAGTAATCACAATACCGTCATATGGTGAAACAAGGTATTTTATCCAAGGTTATCATACCGTCCGAAACTTATACTGGCCCATGCCTATATACAGTATACAGCACAAAGAAAGATTCACAGTGGTCTTTCGTGAGTGTTCTCAGCAAGTGACTGAGTATTTTACCACTATTTGAAGCACACTGTGCAGATTACAGACTCCTGTGAACTCTGTCCTGACGACCAGGAAGCTGGAGCAACATTATTGCTATTATTCACTTACATGTGTCACACAGAAAGACAAATTATGAATGAAAAATGTGGCAGGGCGATTGAGAGAAAGCTGATGAATAGAAAGTCAGAAACGGAGAGAGAGAGAAAGAGAGAGGGAGAGAGAGAGCAGTCGGGGTGGCTCAGTGTCAGCTGACATATATAATTACAGGAATGGTTCTCTCTCCCTAAACCATTATTTATTTTAGCAGTTCTGACCCACTGCTGTGGCTCTACCACCCCCACCCTGCCAAAAAGTGGCTTTTTAACTGAAAGCTTTCCAAACAAGCCTCACTATACTTGGCTTCACTCCAAGAAACTGTGTATTTTGGTGAATCTGGACTGTTTTACTATGAGTCTGTGCTGGATCGGAACTACTCAGCTAGCTAATTTGTGTGTCTATTAGTACAGTATGTGTGACTGTACACAAATGGTGCAAAAGTGAAAAGTTTTAGCTTCACTTTAAAAGGTGCATCAAAAAGACGGACAGAGAGTGAAACAATCATATTTAACTGTGTGGTTGAAGATTAGAACAGAAGGTTGCAGTGTTTTTTTTTTTTAAGTTAGTCTTTACTTCCTTCTGTCTGAGCAATCTGGTGCGGTCTCTCCACACCAATATGTTTTTAATATCATAGATAGGTGGAAAAATCCAGATAAGGGCTTCGATTGAGAGGTTAAAATAACTGAGTTAAGGTGTGAATGTGCTGAAGAGGCACTTGTCAGAAGTACAGGAAAATGTCACTCATCGCTTGATTAAAGTTGCCTGTACTGGCTGCTGTCTGCTGCTAGTCAATTTAAATTCGACATTGTTTTGCTTTTTATTATTAAAGACAGTGTTGGGAAAGCAACAAGTTACACTTGATTTAAAAAAAAAAAAGTTAGCCATCTCACCAACTAGTTGCAAATATAAAATTGTACATGATAAAACCTTATTGAATATTAATTTATTTTATGAGTTAATGCAATGAAAACAGCAGCTCAGATTATTGTTTACACAGTTATGAAATACTTTATAACAGAGTTTAAGAAAAATATGTTGACAATAGAAATTTTGGGGTAAATGGAGGTTTTGCTACTAGCAAGATACAATATAATATAATATAAATATAATATAATATAATATAATAATATAATATAATATAATATAATATAATATAATATAATATTCATTTTCTTGTCGGCTTTGTCCCTTGCGGGGTCGCCACAGCGGAATGAACCACCAACTTATCCAGCACGATTTTACGCAGCGGATGCCCTTCCAGCCGCAACCCATCTCTGGGAACTTCCACCACACCATTCACACTCATACACTACGGACAATTTAGCTTACCCAATTCACCTGTACTGCATGTCTTTGGACTGTGGGGGAAACCGGAGCACCCGGAGGAAACCCACGCGAACCCAGGGAGAACATGCAACTCCACACAGAAACGCCAACTGACCCAGCCCAGCCGAGGTTCGAACCTACGACCCACGACGTTCTTGCTGTGAGGCAACAGCACTACCCACTGCGCCACTGGGTTGCCCTATAATATAATATAATATAATATAATATAATATAATTAATATAATATATAAAATAATATATAAGTAAAGTATAATATAATATAATATAATTAAAGTATAATATAATATAATATAAAATATAATAATAATATAATATAATATAAGTAAGTAATAATAATATAATATATAAAAATAACAATAATTAATATAATATATATAATATATATATAATTATATAAAGTAAATATATAATAATATAACATAATAATATAATATAATATAATATATATTATAATATAATATATATAATATAAAGTAAATATAATATAATATATATAATATAATATATATAATAATATAAATATAATATAATATAATATATATATAATGTAATATAATTAAAATTTTATGTGAGGAAGATACTGCTGAATGTTTGTCAGTGCTTGCAGATGGGTAATAACAGCCCTGTGATGCACTTCCCTCTTTCACATTCCACGGTTTACTCTTTCTAAAGTGATGAGTTAATAGTGACCTTTGGCCTCTGTTAGCTCTGACAGCCTGTTTCTGCCAAGACATGCGAGACTGCTAAAACACACCCTAGTGGACAGATTCCAGCACTACAGCCTCACGATCAGGCAGATTCAGCAACACACTCACTGTAAACAGAAGACACATACAATAGAGGCATAATATGCTGAGAAAGAGATTTAGTTACGTGTGTGTCAGTGCGGTTTCTGTTTTATTGGTTTCTAAACCTAGTAGCAGCACTGTTAAGTTTTAAAGAAAAGCCAAAATACTTTAATAAAAAGGTGGTGGGGGATTGAACAAGGTGTGTGTGAGAGCATGCGCATGTGCTTGTGATAAATGAGCCAAACAATAAAAGGTGGCCTCTAACTGAAAGATGCACACTGTCAAAGAATAAAATAACTTCAAGCCTCATCACCTTCTGAGGGAAAAAAAAACTTTCACCACATGAGTATGCAATATATCAGCGAGTTTACGTTTGTTTACAAAGCTGCTGCTTTGTGTTGAGCTTAAGAGCGCAAACATTTCTTTCTTCCCGCTCTCTCGTCCCATGAATACGCATATCTGTAGAGATGATATGTAAAAGCTGGCAAATGCATGCGGATTATTAATGCAAATGCCATGCAACTTTTTTTCCATTTGTTGACATGAAAGGAATGAATGCCGGATTCAGCATATCCTGTGGGCTGTGGGTTGCAGCCGGGCTGTGCGATGCACTAACACCCATGATTTTCTCTCCCCCTCACCCTGACCGCATCATCTCAGCAGCATCGGCCAACTCAAGCCGATCGGATCCGGTTGGATCCAGCCGGACACAGGGGACAGGCATTGTCATAACGCATGAGAAGAGTCACTCGCATCAGTGCACCCCTGTGCCTCCATCTGAGATATTAATAATTCTAATGAGGATGATGATGACCTGGGCAAAGCGGACTGCATGAGCAGCCCCATCCGCAGGCTTATCGGAAAACCTCCTGCTCCCTGGATCTTCCGTTGAATACACATACACATACATTTGGACACGACCATGCAAATCAGTCTGGGATGCGCCCTGCGGAGAGGCAGCGGTCGATCCCCCGTGGACAGAACGCTGTCCTTCTCCCTGACCTGTGTCACCCGGAATCAGTAGTCGCTCCTCAGCCGTCCCCCTGACCCTGCATTAGCATCCATGAGCTGTGCATTGTTTGCTCACTTTTTAATGCAGTGTTTTATATGCTGAATATGCAGTAAAAGGCCTCAGCAGACAGGAGAGAGAAATGCCCTATGGGTAGGAAATGCTAATTGTAATAATATAACTCAATGCTTGGGTGTTTTTTAAGGGACAGGCCATAAAAAAATAAAGATTGTGTCATTATTTACTTCCTAGTTTTAATTCCCATTGTCTTCCATTGTATTTTTGTTCATATAATGAAAGCCGACGACGCGGTGGCGCAGTAGGTAGTGTTGTCACCTCACAGCAAGAAGGTCGCTGGTTCGAGCCTCAGCTGGGTCAGTTGGCATTTCTGTGTGGAGTTTGCATGTTCTCCCGCGTTCGTGTGGGTTTCCTCCGGGTGCTCCGTTTCCCCCACAGTCCAAAGACATCGGTACAGGTGAATTGGGTAGGCTAAATTGTCTGTAGTGTAGTGTGAATGAGGGTGTATGGATGTTTCCCAGATGAGTTGCAGCTGGAAGGGCATGCGCTGCGTAAAACATATGCTGGATAAGTTGGCGGGTCATTCCGCTGTGGCGACCCCAGATTAATAAAGGGACTAAGCTGAAAAGAAAATGAATGAAATGAATGAATAATGGAAGCCATCGAATACTGCCCTTACAGAAAAAAAACACAGCACCACACTTTAAAATTACATGTGATACACACTTGGAGTGCATTGGAAACACATCCGAAACATGCATGAAGTGTGTGGTTTTGGAGCATTTTCATATTAAAAAAAAGTTATAATATGTTATAATCAGTTTTCTTTCACATGAAAAAATACAAAATCTATAGGGGCGAAAAGCTGTAAAATTGTCAGGTGACATCAAACTTTGTCTAAGGTTTACACTAATACGTTTTAGTTTAAAAACGTCCACACTGGTGTTTAATTTAGCGTTTCTGAAAAGATCTCTGTCCACACTACACCGCTGAAAACGCACATCACGTGACCACACACACTCTGTCATGCGCTGCAGCGTATGCGCACGTCTGAGCTCCAGGCAGTCAGCAGGTGCTTTGAGCACACCTCCCCAGGTGAGAGCAGCGCAAGTCGGACAGCTCATCAAGGATATACCGCTGGATCTCATCTCACTATCGTTGTTAAATGTGATAGTAATTCATCTTGTCTATAGCTAACGACTCTTTGGTCTTTTAAATCTATTACTTGTTCTCAGGTAACGTGTTTTGGCTGAGAGCAAATATAAATTAATATTACATATGACATACTCAGCAAAAGAGACAGGGTACGTTCATATTTTTTATTTTTCAAGGCAGTTATTTTTTAGGCTGTTATAAATATGCATACAGTAAAGATGACGGTCATATAAATATGTAGCTACACGATGCCTCAACATTTTTGGTGTCTAATATCAAAATGAAAATAGGCAGTTCCTTATATCATGTTTTCATTTTTGCTAAGATAAACAGCGTAACTAGGGTGATGTGAATGACGTTATAAAGTACACTGTTCCCTTTGAAGAGTTACCGAACTTTGCTTTCCATATTAAACTTGCAAACTGCAACTTGTGTTCTTAATATTGAGAAAAGCCCCAATCAGATAAGCGAATGTCTGCAGCCACGCCTCTGTTTTCAGATGTCTCCGTTTTCCCCCATCCACACTGACACGGAGCACCATGTTTTAAAACAAAAACAGCCTCTTCAGCGTTTCCAAAACGATCCGTTTTCAGAGCTCAAAAACTCCAGACTAGTGTGGACGGAAGGCGTAACCGTAGCAAAACTTATGCGCTTTAAAACTAAACCGTATTAGTGTAAAACATTGCACAGAAGAAAAAGGAGTAACACATTAGTTTAAGAACCAATTCTATTGGTTTCTACTGGCTTATTACCAGCTTATTATTAAGTTATTGGCCATTTCTACTACTTATAAAGTATATCTTACACCTCTAATCCTACCCAATAATAATCATTGAGTAAAGGTATGACAGAATTCAAATGTGTATGCATACAGTGCATGAGATATGAATTTCATCATCATAACAGTAAGCACATACTGTAAAGTAAGGACAAATCCAGATTTGTGCGCTTTGAACTGGATTTGCAGTGCTTATTTTGCCCACAAGGTATCAATGCTGACCCTGGCCATTGTTTCAGTCAAAAAAAAAAAAATGGAACGACAAAAACCACAATGGTGAGACACGATGGCTCAGTGGCTAGCACTGTTGCCTCACAGCAAGAATCGCTGGTTCGAGTCCCGCTGGATTGGTTGGCATTTCTGTGTGGAGTTTGCATGTTCTCCCTGTGTTCGCGTGAATTTCCTCCAGGTGCTCTGGTTTCCCCCAGTCTAAAGACATGCGCTATAGGTGAATTGAATAAACTAAATTGCCGTAGTTTATGTATGATGAGTGTGTATGGATGTTTCCCTACTGGGTTGCAGCTGTGTCGCTGTGGCGACCCCTGATGAATAAAGGGCCTAAGCCAAAGGAAAATTAATGAATGAAAAACCCCAACAAGACTCAAATTACAACAATTGACAAGCACATGTGTAAGGGGGTCTACAAATATTAAACAAGCAGAAATACATTTTATCGCTATTAACTTTTGAAGAGAAAAGCGCAGACACTGGACAAGAATGAAACTTTTCGTGTTGAGTACCTGTGTTTTCACACATTATTAAATGAAGCATACTTTGAAAGGCTGTATATGCATGCATGCATTAAAACTGAATTAAATTGAGAGTTTCTGTGAACTATCCCTTTAAGTGGTTTATAGGCATCCTGTTGAATCTTTTGCATGGGTTTGCGGCAGAGAGTTAATGTCATCTTGACCGTGTGTGTGCACAAGTCAATAGCTAGAAAAGTGCCATTGCTCATCCTGAGAGGAATTTCTCTCATCCTTTTAAGATGTTTTCATGTACTCGAGATCAATGCCTTTTATTTATTTCTTGAACGGTGTGGGATCAATAGTCAGCCGCTGTGGAGTGTGACCAGCGAATGACGAGCCATGTGAAGAATATGACCATCAATGCACCAGAGCCTGTCCTGCCTCTCTCTCCTCTCTCTCTCTCTCTCCTCCTCTCTCTCTCTCTCTCTCTCTCTCTCTCTCTCTCTCTCTCCTCTCTCTCTCTCTCTCTCTCTTTCCTCTGACTCAGAAACACGTTTGCTTACTACAGTTAGTCTTCACATTCTTATATATTAATTCATTCAGTAATTTTCCCTATAGGCTTAGTTCCTTATTTATCAGGGGTTGCCACAGTGGAATAAACCACCAACTATTCCGGCATATGTTTTACGTAGAGGATACCCTTCCAATTCTTATATATAAGACTTATGTTATATAATATTTATGTAATTCTATATAAAAAAATAAGTCCAATAAATATAAGATTAGAATGTTTTTATTGCTCATCAAGGCTGTATTTATTTAATCAAACTAAATAAGAACGATGCTACTTTTAAAATTATTAAATATTTATACAATGTTTTGTATAAAGGGTTTAGGCTACATTTATTCAATCAAACTCAGTAAGAATGGTACTATATGAAATATTATTAATATTTTAAATAACTGTTTTCTAATGTCATTCTGCCTAAAAAAATGGTGTTTTGAATGTGGGCAAGTGTGTGGGTGGGAGAATGGGTGTATTAGGATTAGAGTTGGGGTTTAGGCTGTATTTATTTAATCAAACTCAGTAAGAAAGGTACTATGAAATATTAGTACATTTTTAAACAACTTTTATCTAATATCATTAGGCCTAAAATATTTGTGTTTTTGTGTAGGTGGGTGAATGTGTTAGGGTTAGGGTTTCAGCTGCATTTATTTAACCAAACTCAGTAAGAATGGTACTATTATGACATAAAATAAATGTTTAAATAACTGTTTTTTTTTTTCAATTAGACTTAAAAAATTGTGTTTTGTGTGTAGGAAGTGTGAGGTTGAGAGAATGGGTGTATTAGAGTTAGGGTTTAGGGTGCATTTATTTAATCAAACTCAGTAAGTAACAGTGGTGTAAAGTAACAAATTACAAATACTCAAATTATTGTAATTGAGTAGCTTTTTTCTCAGAAATTGTAATACTTGGGTAGTTTTAAAAATGTGTACGTTTACTTTCCCTTGAGTACATTTTGTAGTGCAGTATCGATAATTTTACTCCACTACATTCCTTCAACCTATTGTCATTATTTTTTCCTGTCTATGAGAATTAGAAAAATCACATTGAAAAAACATAGAAAATAAATCACATCATACTGAACACCTTAAGACATGGGTGCTGTAATGTGATGGGATGCTGACAAGGAAGTGCGTATCCAAATGCAGGTTTTCAAGAGAGTTGTCATACAAACAATGGTCAGAGCAGGAGCGAACAGGTACATACAGGGAATTCCAGAGCGTAGTCATAAACAGGCAGATGGTCAACTGGGCAGGCAGCAGACAGGAATAAACAATAAAACAAAGCAATGGTCTGGCAAGGCAAGGAAAATGCGTCTGCAGCCGCTAGATTGCTGGTGATCATAACAGGTGCTTTATAAATTCAGCAAACCGTTTGGAAGCATCAAAAGTTTCCAAGAAGATGTCCAAAATGTTTACACCCAATGATCGAGAGATTGTTTAGACTGTATGCTACTGATGAGAAGATGGCGGATGTTTACTTTAGGATGACCGAAAAGGCCTTAAACAATCACTAAATGCACCACAGAATGTTACGTTTACACACACATCTACAAATTACATGTAAACACATTAGCTTTTTACAGCGTAATACTCACTGCTCACTACTCTAGAGTACTTTTGAAAGGTCTTTTTACTCATTCTTTGAGTAATGTTTACTCCAGATACTTTTACTCTACTTGCACTACTTCTACTATCTATCTATCTATCTATCTATCTATCTATCTGTCTGTCTGTCTGTCTGTCTGTCTGTCTGTCTGTCTGTCCGTCCGTCCGTCCGTCCGTCCGTCCGCCGTCCGTCCGTCTGTCGTGTACAGTATGTTCCTGGCCATCAGTTCTTGGCCATCATTTCCTTTCATTCGATGCAACTTGAACATTTAGACCCCGTTTTGCTTTTTAAACAAGAAAAAAATTATGTTGCAGATTTGGTAATGAAATAAAAATTTCCAGTAAATTACTTCAAAAGTTAGACATTAAGATATTTGTACTGGAAGTCAAAACATTGATTCAACTAAAATCACTTAAATGACCGTATACTGTGCTCTCTCCTTCTTCTCTCTCTGTCTCTCTCTGTCTCTCTTGCAGAGATTGGCTATGGAATAGATTAGTGCTCTGCAACATCACTTCAACTCCCAGGCCAGCCAGTGGTGTGCCCCACTCCACATTGTGTTTAATCTTATTTAAATGAAAGGGACTTTGGCAAGAAGGCGGCAGGGAGTGCCAGCCTGCACTCCGGAGCCGGGGAGGAGGATAATGCCCAGCTCGGTGGCAGTGAGAGCGAGGTTTGGGGGAGGGAGGCCGGAGGCTGGAGAGTCCGATCCAGCCCAGCAGGAAGCTCCAGATGTGAGGCCACAGAGCTGACAGTGCTCGCTCCCTCTGGGAAAGAGTGTGGCTAACAGAGAAAATGAAGAACAGAGAAAGAAAGACAAAGAGAGAGAGAGGAGAGAGAGAGAGAGAGAGAGAGAGAGAGAGAGAGAGAGAGAGAGAGAGAGAGAGACAGGCTGCTGTAATTTATTCTTGTGAAATGGACACACTTTGGAGCAAACCATAAGTGCAGAGGAACAGAGAGTCCTGTGAACTGTGAAAGTGTGAAGCCTCCAGCCTTCTGTTTTATGCGCAGGGGAAGTGATGATCAAGTCTCTTTGCCCAGTTTGGCTAGATGTATCACTTTATGCAAATATGTGTTTTTACATTTGTTCTGTGATGAAAGCGTTTTACATTTTTATAATGTCGTTTATTTGGATGCTTTTGGACGGATATGGGTTTTAAATTACTGGCTTATTTAGCACAGCGTCTTCATTACTATAAATATTTGCAACTATCTTAAAGCCATGTGAGTGGCATAAAAAATACAAGGGATGTCCAGATCAGGTTTATTTGCCCTCGAGTCCAAGTCAGAGTCATTTGATTTTGTCTCTACCTATACCGAAACATGATCCGATACACCTATATACATTTTTAAAAATTAAAATCGAGGTTCTACGTGTCCATAAGCATAAAAAATCTAGGGTTCTTTACAAAGGCAAATGGCAGGTCAGTCATTGCGATCATTTGTGCTATCTTGACTGTGATGTCCTGTGCCTTCGAATTGTCATGGGGCATTTTTTCTTTCCGCTTTAAACTCTCCTGCAGCGTCAGCTGACCCATCTTCGGTTGGGTTGCCTGGTAAACACGCTGTATTGTGTTGGGGTTGTTTTTGAGGTGCCTTATCAGGTTTGTTGTGTTAAATGTAGCCTTTTCCTTTCCATCTCTTGGAATCCCAAGTTTAGATATCTCACAATTTGCAATGGCAATGTTGTTGTCATCAACTTTATGATACCTCCAGACCGCAGACATACTCGCGCTTTCCACCTCAAGCTGCTTCCATGTTCTACAGCACGCATTGCTGTTTCTGTGTGAAGTCAAGAAAGTGGTCTAACTCTGTGCCACCACATAACTATAGATGTGTTAAAAATAATGAGAATATAATAATACATACATATTCGAGTCCTGATCAGGAGGTAACGTCCGATTCCATTCGAGTCTGAAACCGTGTGATTAGGTTCGATTTCCGATCACATGATCGGACATCCTAAAAAACACAGTTACATTCATTCAATCATTCACCCATCATTGGGAAACACCCATACACACTCATTCACACACATACACCACGGACAATTTAGCTTACCCAATTCACCTATAAGCGCATGTCTTTGGACTGTGGGGGAAACCGGAGCACCCAGAGGAAACCCACGCGAACATGGGGAGAACATGCAAACTCCTCACAGAAACGCCAACTGACCCAGCCGAGGCTCGAACCAGCGACCTTCTTGCTGTGAGGTGATCATGCTACCCACTGCACCAGAGTGACTCCAAATACAGTTACATTCATGAAATATTGTACTATCTCAGCATGTTCACATAAATACCAGCATTAAGATATAGTCAATCTATTAGGGGGAATACTTTAGTTCAAGTACCATTATCTATTATTAACTAACTTATTATCTGTCCATTATATGATATTGGCTGTTTATTAGTACTTTTAAAGGTTGAATTTATTGTACATCCTTAATTTTGCCTAATACCTAAACCCAACTACTTACTAACTAATAATAAGAAGCAATTAATAGCTTATTGAGCTAAAAGTCTTAGGCTAATTGTTTATTAATACTTAGAATTGCCTTAAAATAAAGTATGACTCGTTTAAGGGTTTTAATGAATGCAAATGATGACTTAACTTTAATTTTGGTGGTAACTATCCCTTTAGCACAATTAACATCAAATCCAGAGTATCACATTGTTCTAAAGCATCTGACATATAAAATAACTTTCTCTTTCACTCACACACTATCCACATGTGGTCACAAACAACTAGTTCTTCTTGTAAATACCCTGAAAATGACTGTGATGCTATTTCTGAAACCTTTAAATTGTAACCTCATCTGGTCTAAAATAGGTTACTTTTTACCCCGTGCTTTCCTCCACCACCCAGCCACCCAGTAAGTGTCTTGAGATGATCAAACATGTTTAAGCTCTCCATCTCGGAATGTGTGTTTGCGAGCTGGGGGTCAGGTCGAGATATGTAGCTACAGTATGTGTCCCATATCTTATCGCTCTCGTGAGTCAAAAGCGCACAATAACAAATACACACATGTGGCCTCACACACACCCATGTAATGCATGCGTCAATGTGCCAGAGGCTGAGAGTGCAGTGGTGGGCTAGATAAGGGGCCAGTGAGCAGGCGTAGTGTGTTCTGAGGACAGTCTGAGGACCGATAAGAGCAGATAGATTCAGCCTGCGAGATGCTTATGGAACATATAAGCTGAGGAGACCCTGCTGCCAGCTCCCAATACTGTGTGTTACTCCAGAGGCTAGACAGAAGAACCTTTTACACATATTTACACAATCGCCCCCAGTGTCTGAATGCCTTTAACATGAAATAAGAAATGTATGTGTTGGCGTAACAATAAATGATAACAGTGTATTTTGATTAACTCTATGCAGTCAATCGATTACTGTAGGTCACTTACACTGTATTTGGATAGTGCACCAACAGTAATTCTGCTCATCACTCTACTAATGCTCTACATTGCAGACTTTTAGTTGATGCAGTTGCAAAGTCACTTACAATTTAAGGGTTTTTTGAAACTGAAAGTTATAGGAACTAGTCATTAGGCCAATCCCCTGAGAACATCGGACTAATTTCTTGGCTATTCACACCTTAACTAGAAACTCTGAAAAGATGTTTGAGGTCTGACAGTGACATCAAGCAGAGCATTCAACAGAATCAGCAACTGGATGACAGAGGACACTGCTCAAAGTATTATTTTTGTTATGTATTGTTTGTTAGATGTTATATAGATATATAAGCTATTTGATGCTAATAAAAGCAAAGCTCAGAGTAAAGAACACAACACTCTAGAGAAAAGCAACAGGTGTCATATCATGTCATGTCAAGGAGAGAACTCCAGACTTCCCTCTCCCCAAACACTTCCTCCAGCTCCTCCAGGAGGATCCCAGGCCAGCCGAGAGACATAGTCCCTCCAGCGTGTCCTGGGTCTTCCCGAGGCCTCCTCCGGGTGGACATGCCTGGAACACCTCCCTAGGAGGCATCCGAAACAGATACCTGAGCCACCTCAGCTGACTTCTGTCGATGTGGATGAGCAGCGGCTCTACTTCGAGCTCCTCCCGGGTGACCGAGCTGTCCACCCTCATCTATAAGGGTGCGCCCTGCCACCCTGCAAAGGAAACTCATTTCGGCTCCTTGTATCCGAGATCTTGTCTATTCGGTCATGACCCAAAGCTCATGACCATAGGTGAGACTAGCAGCAGGTGAATGTAGAATTAGATTTCTGTAAGTTTACTGTATGTCTTGTATTACTTTAAAACACTGTGCTATGTGTTCTGTATGTCAATATTGGTCCAATCAATGTACACTTACAGTGCATCACCTGGTAATAATGTCCAGTTTAGATCCTACACTGTAGTAGCTAATTTATTCCCATAAAAGAAGTTCCTTTAACTAAAAAGATTCCAAGTTTTTTGCTGTGTGAAAGTGTGTATTAGCCAACACAGACTCATTCTGATAACGTAGCCCTATAGACATTTCTGGAGATCGTGAATTATGTAGCCAGAAGTACGTATGGCTGCATTTCATTTTTAAAATGAACGCTACAGGGCGATATGACGCTGTTCCTTTTCGAGCTTACCAGCTGACTACTTACCTCCGTATAGATGCTTTCATGCTGTTACCAGTTTGTCCAGTTAGCTCACCATGTACGTCAGCGGACTTGAGACACGGAGAGGAGTTGACCACGACGACGTGGTTCGAGTCCGGCGAAGAGCAGTTGCAGAAAGCCCGTAAAACAAAAACAGAAGCCAAAAAATAAAATAAACAAGTAAATAACAGAGTGAGAATGTGGTAAAATCTAAAAACATGGCAAAATCAGGCCAAGGCTTTGTTTTTCTGGATTGCTTTTAAAAACACTATTGGTTGGGTTTAGGGAAGGAGAAGAGTGGGTCAGTCAATTGGTCGGTCAGTCAGTCAGTCATTCAGTCAGTCAGTCAGTTGACAGTGGCCATACCACTAAAAAACATACCTCCTGAGACATATTTGGTGCTCTCCAGAAATGTATATATCAGTACGTTTTCAGAATGAGCCTGGGTTGGTAATAGCATATCCTGTAAATTTGCAGGTGCATCATTGTATTGTAATAATCCGATCTTCAATCTAACAGTTGACTGATATTTTAATGACTGGTAGTTGACATGTATTTGCAAAGCCACTCAAATTCAAACAAATGACTAAAGGGCACTTTCAAAATAAAGTGTAATTGAAGATATTCCTAAGAATGTGTTTGTTTGCTTTTTTGTTTGTTTGTTTCACATATCGAAAGTCAGCGGGAACCAACACTGGTAGACTATCCAGCTCATTCTGATTACGTACTCCTATATACATTTCTAGAGAGCGGCAAATAAATCCCAGGAGCTATGTTTTATTGCAATTTTTGTTTGCGCAAATCCACCAGAGGCCACTGTGTACGCTTTTTGAGATCACAAATTTCTCTCGTGAGTGCCATTCGCGGAAAAGGAATGGAGTCGTGTCACCCGTTCATTTTAAAGACGAAATGCAGCCATACGTTCCTCTGACTACATAATTTGCGATCTCTAGAAATGTATATAGGGCTATGTTTTCAGAATAAGCCTATGTTGGTTATATTAAAAAAACACCTAAACAAGGAGTTACACTTTGATTAAACTTTTACACTTTTGATTAACTTTTCATGTAACTTTGCAAGCATGTCAATTTACTTTTAAATACCTAACACTTTACTAATACTCCAATGACTGGTAGATGACATGTAGTTACAAAACTTACTTCTTTTACTTAAAACCGAATGTTTAATGTGGGTGGGCAAAATAAAGTGTGACCCAATAAATACATTTCATATTTAGTTAATTGATCAGTTTAAATGCAAGCAAACTCTTAGGGGGGGGGGGGGGGGGTTGCATTGCTAAAGCCATTTGGTATGACTGTGAAAGGTCTGAAATGACACTGTTCGCTTCAAGACCTTATCTGGAGGCTTACTTCCAGGCCACGCATGAAATACGTCAATGTCAGAGGAGACATTTTCAAGTTCCAGCAGTGGATATTAAGGCCACGCATTTCTCATAAAACATGACCTTCATTTTCTAGAAGGAAGCCACTACGCAGATCAGGAACTGTTTTGCATTTGATACTTGGCTGGTGGGCCTGAGGTTTATTTTGAGACATTTATTCTAACACAGGTGTTCTCTTTTCTGAGAATCAGGAACTAGACGGGTCTGCACGGACCACCATGCTCAGCCATGTGTCGAAAGGACAGCTTAAACGAAACTGGCCCCAGAGGAGGTGCTGGCAGGGGGGATAGGTCGAGCGAAGAGCCAATATGACCGTGCAAGCTGCCTGAAAGGGAAGGAAGGAAACAGGGGCCAGTGGTTCCATCAAACAGACAGCCTCTCGGCTAAAGTCTCTCATGGTTGTGACCACACCAACCCCCTCAGAGAGAGAGAGAGAGAGAGAGAGCGGACTCCTGACTCTCTCACAGGCCCGAGAGTGAAAATAAACACCACATGCAGCGACCAGACTCCATCGTATTTAATAAGAGGAAAGTGTTTTAAGAGGCTGCTGAAAAGTATGGGACATGAAAAAGGAAGATATAAGTCATTCTTGTATTCTCCAGTTGTTTGACTTTTTTTGCCAAGATGTCCTGAGGACATGTTTTACTTTCTGAGTGAAGCATCTTAAAATAACTCATGTAGACAGACGTTTTCAGTGTATTTCAAGAAAAAATTGTGATGCTTTAAAGTGTTTTGAACAAAGCTGCAACTACATCATGTACTACAAAAGCAACAGTGACGTGATTCTCACTATTTTAAAAGGGGAAATGTTGTGTTACCAACTACATTAAATCAAAATGTGAGATTTTTAATTATTACAAACATTTTTCTTATAAACCAGAAAATCTTTTTTTTTTTTAAACCATATGAAACCAGCATGAGGTAGCCTGTGTTTTAAGCATGAGTTCACTAAATTAGTAAACATTTAATAAGGACTTCTAAAGCCTTTTTAGCTCATGTTAAGTTCAACACTAATTCATACAAACATTGAATTAAAGAATTGTATTTGTTAATATTATTTATTGGATCTGAGTATAAAAATGTGCAATTGTAATTTATTATTTAACATTAAGAATAATAGAAAAGTATTTATGTGCCCCATAACTAATCAGTACTTACAGTGCAGTTAATCTTTGTTACAATGTACTTATTGAGTAAATAGATGTTTTGCATTGTACTTATGATTGATTAAATACTTATATGTATGATAATTACATCTGTCATTAATTTCTGTAATTACATTTCTAATACCGTTGGCCATCCCTTTCACCTTGAATCATCCTTAAACCACCAAATCTGTCTTTAACCTCATCCGTTTTCTACCTCAACAGCACCAGAAGTGTTCTGCAATACATTATAAACAGCCAATACATTGTATTTATTTTTTTTGATGCAAGTACATAGTAGGGGCGGCATGGTGGCTCAGTGGGTAGCACTGTAGCCTCACAGCAAGAAAGTTACTGGTTCGAGTCCCAACTGGGCCAGTTGGCATGTCTGTGCAGTGTTCTCCCTGTGTTTGCGTGGGTTTCTTCTGGGTGCTCTGGTTTACCCCACAGTAAGGCATGCCTTTGGGTACACAAGACATTGGGTAAGCAAAATGGGCTGTAGTGTATGAGTGTGAATGTGAGAGTGTGTGGGTGTTTCCTATGATTGCAGCTGGAAGGACATAAAACATATGCCAGAATAGTTGGCAGTTCATTCCACTGTGGTGACCCCTAATAAATAAAGGGACAAAGCTGAAGGAAAATGAATGAATGAATGAAGTAGTAGTTAAAGTCACCTATAATATAAAGCAGGACCGAAACACTATTTACCAATTCATCAGTTTGTCATGCATTATGCATTAAGTAACACCTTGTAGTAATCTATTGTTTATTGTTTTTTGTCGTGACTCAAAGACACCATGAAGATCGTTAGTTTTATACAGTTTTGGAAACAATACTGTTAGCATTATTATTCTTATTGTTTTAATCAAAACACTCTTTTGAAAGGCGTGAATTGCAGCTACCTGAAAATCTCCCAACAGCCAGAGAGAAACCTGGTGCAAATCTCCATGCATCCAACCATGACTTTGAATCAACTGTGGGCAATAATGAATAGATATTAATTTTTAATATCTGGGACCTTTGTAAGACTTGTCAAGCTGTCGCGAGGCTCTTTTGATATGTGAGTTTTAACATTCATAAAAGGGCTTGAAAGCCTGCCAATGAGCAGCATCTGCTCCCAGTGCAGTGAGACGGGGCTCCTCAATGAACTAACACGCATGCCGCTCCTCCCCACAATGAGACAGAGTCAAAGACAAGTTCCTTGTTGATGCCTGTCAATGGCAAAGGTGTCACCACTGCAATTAATCTCTTTAACAGAGAGCAGGGCACTGCTTTGTTTATTCTGTCGGCTTCTCTCCTCCCAGACTGAACTCCCCACGGCCTCCGCACACACGTTTATCAGACCCCTTATTTCCTTATCGCTCTGTCATAGCTGACCATGGCCTCTTGAGTAACTACGCTGAAGGAAGTGATGAAAAAAAAAAGAGAGAGAAGCAAGAAACGGCTAACCCCTTCGGATTTCCACGAACTGCCTTATCAGAGGAGACCGGCCGACCTCTCTCTACCCACACAGCACTGAAAAAGAATGACCAGACCTTCCTCTGTACTCTTCCCCCTTTCATTCATTCTCTCACAGCACTTTCCGACACACTGTATTCATCCAATCCACTCCATGACTTTTTTTTATCATGGAGCTCAGAACTTCGGCCCAAGGTATTCAGTTTCAGAGTACATTACACTAGTTAAGCGTGCAGCCTTTCAGAGTATACTCCATTTTATAATGTGTGTGAACACAGGTTGTCGACTTGCAGTGACATCATTTAAAATGTGAAAACCAGCTTTCAAAGGATGTTGTCGAAGGTGGTGTGTGTTTACTGCCATAATCAGTAGTAGTTTGTTGTTGTTCTTGTTTGTCTCTACTCCATGAATTTTTCTGACTATAAAACAACAGCCCGGTTCAGTGTTGGCAACTTGTGAGCAAACTAATTTCTTTTTAAAAAGAACCCTTTAGACTGCACATGTATGGTACTTGGTATGCGTATACAATCTATGTACATTGCAGTTTGTTTTTACATTGTAAAAATATCCATCAATTAACAATTATATATAATTTACTGTACTATATACACATATATATTAGTGGTGGGCCGTTATCGGCGTTAACACACTGCGTTAACGCTAGACTCTTATCGCGCGATAAAAAAAATATCACCGTTAATCTATTCTCAAAGTTGGGTGGAAGCTGGGTCTATTCTACGCAAGCTATGATGACTTTCACCTTGATAGTTTAGCGTGGATGTATACCTGACCGGTGAGCCGTCTGGGAAAGAAGTGCCCTTCTGAATCAACCCAGCAGGATGCTTGACTCTAACTGCAGTTCAGCAGTTTCACTTTAACTCACGAACTTAATTCATGCCTTTGTGACAAACTGGGGTATTAGACGCAAATAAATGAGTAAGGACAGGTGAGAGTGTTATGGAATTTAATGACGCACGCCAAATGAGAAGAAAAAAACTTCTGCATTTCGCTATGTGTGTGTGTGTGTGTGTTTGTGTGTGTGCGTCTGTGTGTCTGTGCGGTCCTTTACTGACAGCCGCCTGTGTGGATCTTGTCGGAAAATATAGCGAAAAGTCCTACATGACGGTAATAGTTTGTCAGTAATGCCACTAATATCTGCGTACTTCATGTCTTTATTCCATTTCTGTTTAGTTCAGTTATGACTTGTCGCATTAAGTAATCAAAAATCGCTGTTTACATGGTAGACTCTTAATCAGAGTATTGTTTTAATCATATTAAATCGTATTAAAGTATTGTTGCTCATGTAAACTACTCAATGTTTGACACACGTCAGGGCTCTGTGAACTTGCCTTTGCGAAGCAGCATTTTCTGTATGTACGTAACATCAAAAGCAAGTATGAAATCACTGTTTGGAGCTTATGTAGGCCTACAGTTCAACATTCATGTTTACCTGAATAAACAGTTAGTAAACACAAGTTCATCTTATTGATCATCATTTATTTTCATCACCAATTATCATAGTAGAACAGTTTCTCAAGCAGTTTGTGATGCATTTTGGAAACAGGAGATGAGCCCCTGGTCTAATGCGTCACCTGGCTTGAGAAACCCGTTGTCAAAGACTTATTATTTGGGTAGCACACATATTCTGAATGCCTTCGGCAGAACTCAAATGAGCCATTTTAATCCAGATTAATCTAGATTAAAAAAATTAATCTATGCCCACCTATAATATATATATATATATATAAAATTTACAATCAATATCAATTCTGTGGGCAGCACGGTGCCGCAGTGGGTAGCACAATCGCCTCACAGCAAGAAAGTCGCTGGTTCAAGCCCCATCTGGGTCAGTTGGCATTTCTGTGTGGAATTTGCCTGTTCTCCCCGTGTTTGCGTGGGTTTCCTCCGGGTGCTCCGGTTTCCCCCACAAGTCCAAAGACATGTGGTATAGGTGAATTGGATAAGCTAAATTGGCCGTAGTGTATGTGTGTATGGATGTTTCCCAGTACTGGGTTGCAGTTGGAATGGCATCCACTGTGTAAACCATATACTGGATAATTTGGCGGTTCATTTCATACATAAATGTGCTGAACATGGAAGAGAGTGTTACATTTGTGAGTGTTAAACTACGTCTACATAGAAACTCTTTTATTTCAAAAGAGGAATGAAAACGGTGTTTCCAAGTCGGCTTTAAAGCAACTCAAGCGGACAGAGCTGTGTCTACGGGTGACATTCACAGCTGTAGGATCAGTGTGAACAGCGAAAGAGCAGAATGTTCCAGAGACGGCAAGCGTTCTTCTTTCGGCTCTCAGATAAAGGCATGGAAATGAAGGGCAAGTTGACTGAGCTGTAAGTACAGCCGACCGAGCACAGATCAGGAGAAATCCCTCGCTTCAATTAGTCATTCTTTTCCTTTCTATCTTTCACTCTCCTTCTTTTTTTCCCTGACATCTGATTAGAAATGTATTCCTGGATCTCACCGGCAAAATGAAAGAGAAAGCGAATGAGAGAGAAAGTGCAGGATAAAGATAATCCAACAGCTTAGGAGATACACCATAAAGTCAAACCAGGGCACAGAGGATGTTTAAAAAAAAAAGCAGCATCAAGACAACGGTTAAAGAATAGGCCAGCTTTAATGAGTCAGTGGCCAAAAAAAAGAGGAAAGAAAAGAAAGGAAAGCTGGCTTTAAAGTATCCCTCATTAGCTTCTCAACTGATGTCACATGCTGGCAATCTCACAGCCATGAAGACAATAAAGCAACAGCAGCCATCTAGTGATCACAGCAACCCAAACTAAAAAAGTGTATATATTAGATATATAAGATGTACAATAGATAAATATCCTGGATGCAAACCCTTGACAGATGTAAACAAGATTCATGAAACTAATCAAATATTGCTCCATCACAGAATAACTAAATAATGCTTTAATTGTAATTGTAAATCATTCATATTGGCTGTTGAAGTGGAACAAAAACTTTAAGTCAGAATTTGCCAGGGGTATGAATAATTTCAGCCTTGTCTGTATATATACTTACAGTACTGCTTCAAGTTATAATATATATATATTATTGAATTAAGTTATTTTAAGAAAAATATGGTAAAATAGTTTTAAAGTAAATAGTTATAAAAATCTTTATAATAATAGTAATAATAATAGTAGTAATATTCCATTTATTTATTTATTTTTAATATAAATTTATTTATTTATTTTTAATATCTGTAATGTCTCAAGAGCCAGTTTCTGTGCCAATACATATATACATATATATGTTGTTCAGTTGGCATGCACTGGGGAAGTTTGCTGCAGAGTGTGACGTGGCTGGGATGAGAATCAGCACCTTTAAGTCTGAGGCCATGGTGCTCCACTGGAAAAAGTTGGTTTGCCATCTCCAGGTTGGAGGAAAGTCCTTACTCCAGGTGGAGGAGTTCAAGTATCTTGGGGTTTTGTTCACGAGTGATGGAGGATGGAACATAAGATTGACAGGCAGATCGGTGCAGCGGCAGCAGTAACGCAGTCAATGTACCGGTCCGTTGTGATAAAGAAGGAGCTGAGCTGAAAGGCTAAGCTCTCGATTTACCGGGTCAATCTATGTTCCTACTCTCACCTATGGAGAGTAGGACAAGATACAAGCGGCCGAAATGAGTTTCCTTCATAGGGTGGCAGGGCGCAAGGCACCTCCACCTCGAGAGAAGTCAGCTGAGGTGGCTCGAGCTTCTGTTTCAGATGCCTCCTGGATGCCAAAAGAGTTGTTCTAGGCATGTCCCACCGGGAGGAGGCCGTGGGGAAGACCCAGGACACGCTGGAAGGACTATGTCTCTTGGCTGGCCTGGGAACACTTCGGGATCCCCCGGAGGAGCTGGAGGAAGTGTCTGGGGAGAGGGAAGTCTGGGGTTCTCTCCTGAGACTGCTGCCCCCGCGACCCGGCCGCGGAAAAGTGGATGAACATAAATGAGTGACTAATCTATAATCTTTATATTTTAGTATATACTAAAATGTATAGGATTCCATTTATGGTAATCATTCTAATATGATGATTTGTTGGTTCAGAAATATCTCTCGTCAATATCAAAATTAGAAATGCTATCCCGCTTAATATTTTTGTGGAAAATATTATACTTTCCATGATTTTTCAAGGAAAATAGCTTTCCCATAATGCTGCAACATTTTAAGTAATCTCTCTTGTACATAGCTCTAGATATATTTTGGAAATATTGTAAATTGTCTGGCGCAGTGGGTAGCACGATCGCCTCACAGCAAGAAGGTCGCTGGTTCGAGCCCCGGCTGGGTCAGTTGCATTTCTGTGTGGAGTTGCAATCTTCTGTGTTTCTGGGTTTGCTCTGCGTGCAAAGAAGTGATAGATGAATTGAATAAGCTAAATTGGCTGTAGTGTATGTGTGTGAATGCAAGTGTGTATGGGTGTTTCCCAGCGTTGGGTAGTGGCTGGAATGGCATCCACTGCGTAAAACTGGATAAGTTGGCAGTTCATTCCGCTGTAGCAAAAGAAAATGAATGATTTCATAGTGTTTTAAATTCAAATAGCATCCTACATTTGGTATTTCGGTATGTCATATTAATACATTCCAATGCTACATCTGCCTTGGTTTTGACCTTGGTAAAGGGTCTGAGGTCACAGGTCTCTCCCCCTCTCTAAGGTGACGCTCAAGGCCTGGCCATTTGCCGAAGACCCCGTCCTACAACGACAAGCCCACTCATTAGACTCCCAAAGAGCAAGAGGAAACTGGCTAGACAGGGTCTCACAAGGGGACAGATATTGATCAGGGATCAAACTCACCCACACACACACTCATACATTCTAACACACAAGCACACTCATACACAGCTACTCAAATCAAGGGTGTAAATTGGGAGATGCGAGGAGGAGAGCGAGGGGATGCTTGATGAAATAGAGGCCAATATGTGATCAATACAGCCTGAGATTTTCTCCTCTCTCCATTTCAATTGTCATGCTGCAAGCAATTAGACGAGGTGAGGATAGTGGACCAGATTTACCCCTATTACCAGACAGGCCCTGGGAGAGGGAGAAAATGTTACTGTTATTATTTTTCTTAGTCAATATGCTTTGATTTTTTTGAAATAAAACTGCATGAGGGGTGGAGAGGTGTCCTTGAGCTGACAGTGGTCCACTGATAGCAGGTCACTTCTCTGAGAGAGACAGAAAACATATTTAGAGATGATGATGGTGATAATAAAGAGCAGGAACACAGAGCATTACAGTAACGTTCATATTTGGTTATTTTAGGGGGAACCAAAATAACATTTTAGAGTTAATTGGGCTCTGTTTAAACAATGTAAGCACATGGTCTAAAGTGCATGACGCATGTACACTTACTGTAGGGTGAGCCCAATTCCACTTTTGCCATTTTAAGGACAGGGAAATTGCTCTGCGTGTAAGTTTGTATATTTAAAAATGTGTGTTTGCTGGCTGCTGCACATACCTGTTCCCAAAGTGGGAGTGGTGGTGTGGGGGGGTTCAATGGAATTTTTTTCTATTGGATTGCGACCCTTGGGGTGATTTTTATTAAAGACACAGCAATAGCATCAGATGCAGCAGATTCATTTTATGGCACCAGGTTAAACTTTCTGGCACATTTACAACACTCACGTACATTTAAAAAAAATTTAAACGAAGAATAGGCTTGGGCCTATAGGTGTGTGTGCGCCGTTGCATACAAGGTTTCTATATTTATAACCACCTCAGAGAATATTGGGGTCACTGTCGTTATTTTGGGGGTCACGGGCTGAAAAGTTTAGGAACCCCTGAAATATGCAATGTGTATCCATATTGTGGACATGCCTACAAGTGCATATCACTAACACTCTTTAAATAACAAAAAAATATTGTGCCATTGACTTTAGATCAATTTTTATTTGGTCAATGGAGCGGTCTATTTTAGCTGCCTCAAAATAGCAAAAATGGCCACAATTGCATTTATTATATAGACAACGTGGTGAAGGACATGAAAGGGCTGAAACCAGCAAGGGCGTCATAGTGGCGCAGTGGGTAGCACGATCGCATCACAACAAGAAGGTTGCTGGTTCAAGCCTCAGCTGGGTCAGTTGGCATTTATGTGTGGAATTTGCATGTTCTTCCCGTGTTGGTGTGGGTTTCGTCCGGGTGCTCTAGTTTCCCCCACAAGTCCAAAGACATGCGAGTATAGGTGAATTGGCTAAAGTAAAATTGATCATAATGTATGTGTGAATGAGTGTGCATGGATGTTTCCCAATGATGGGTTGCAGCTGGAAGGGCTTCCACTGTGTAAAACATATGCTGGATAAGTTGGCGGTTCATTCCGCAGTGGAGACTCCAGATTAACGGAGGGACTAAACCGAAAAGAAAATGAATGAATGAATGAAACCAGCAAAAAAACACTTGCATCGTGCCTGGTACACCTTACTAGTACCAGGTTGGGCCCAGGTTTTGCCTTCAGAACTGCCTTAATCTTTCATGCACTGGGTACAAGGTACTGGAAATATTCCTCAGAGATTTTGGTCCATATTGACATGATAGCATCACGCAGTTGCTGCAGATTTGTCAGCTGCACATCCATGATGCGAATCTCCCGTTCCACCACATCCCAAAGGTGCTTTATTGGATTGAGGTCTGGTTACTGTGGAGGCCATTTGAGTACAGTGAACTCATTGTCATGTTCAAGAAACCAGTCTGAGAGGATTCACGCTTTATGACATGATGCGGTATTCTGCTGGAAGTAGCCATCAGAAGATGGGTACACTGTGGTCATAAAGGGATGGACATGGTCAGCAACAATACTCAAGTAGGCTGTGGCATTGACACAATACTCAATTGGTACTAATGAGCCCAAAGTGTGCCAAGAAAATATTCTCCACACCATTACGCCACCGCCACCAGGTTAAACTAGTGACATAGGGCACGATGGATCCATACTTTTATGCTGTTGATGCCAAATTCTGACCCTACCATCCGAATGTCGCAGCAGAAGTCGAGACTCGTCAGACCAGGCAACGTTTTTCCAATCTTCTATTGTCCAATTTTGGTGTGAATTGTAGCCTCAGTTTCCTGTTCATAACTGACAGGAGTGGCAACCATGCCACATTTAAAGTCACCTAAATAACCTTTGGTCAGTTTGAACTGCAGTAGATCGTCTTGACCATGTCTACAAGCCTAAATGCATTGCGTTGCTGCCATCACTGATTAGAAATTAAAAAAAACCTACTATACTATATAAACTAACCCTAGAACATACATTTAAGTAACACACACACACACACACACACACACACACATACACTAATATACACATTTTATTAGTTGACTAAGGTCAGTCGGAGGAATCTCATGCATATAGTATGAAATAAACTGTCAAAGACCTTCGCACCATATGAGGAGCACACTACAGAGCACAGCTGCACAGACATGAATCAAGTACAAAGAAATTCCAGCTGCCATGTATTTATCATACAGAATATCACCCATGTCAAATATACTTGAATATTCCGGTAAAGAGCACTAGAGTGACCTTATTTTATTATAACCCACATTTTTCAAGCGTTGTTCTTTTGGAACTCTTTTAGATAGGGTACTATTTCACTAAAATATCAAATTTGTATCTCAGACTTTGCTTGTAAATTCTTAAGGAAGAATAAAACTAATGACAATTGTTGACAGTATAACGCTATAAAAAAATGAATGTGGATGTCAAAGGCACACATATTTGTGTTGAAATTTAAGATATTTAAGATCTCTATATATGGGACATCTGAGATTACTGATGTCTTTTCTTGAGAGAAATTCCAATTCTTTTAAATTGATGTATGGGAGAAACAATCGAGACATTAAAGAGATGTCATTAGTTTTTTTTTTTCCCATGGGAACTGTTCGGTCTTAATGGTTTCATCCTCTTGAATGGAACCATCATGTTGTTCGACAGCAATAACAATGTGCTAAAGATAGAAACCCAAAATAATATACTCAACTCAATGACAACGTTAGCGGTTAATAAAGTATTGCTTATAGTTCAGAGCAAACAAGATGGTTCCTAGAGCTCGTATACATGCCATTGTTCCCAGTGGCTGATATGTGGGGAGAGAAAACCTTCACATGACCTTCAGTGTCTGCGTCGTCTGAAGGAGCTTACCTCTTTTTCCAGAAGCGAATGTCACGCAGACCCGAGGCTTTATCTCCAACCCACTTTTTCATGGGCATCTTAAAGGGCTGTTTGAGCTAGCTGAAGTGTTTGGACAATAGGTATTCATTAAGGGCCAGTGTACAGTGCGCAGGGCTGTTTTGTCTGAGAGAGGAAGATAACAAAAGGACATGGCAACCCACTTCAGCATTTTCGAAATGAATGGCTGGGGCGGAGTGACAGTTTAGCATTCAGTGTCAGGTGTCGCAGCCGACGGACTTTTTTTTTTTGCTCTTGTTTATTTTTTCACAGGCCGGGGCACTCGTGAAACAAAGCGGGGTTCGGATTCACCACCATCTCCCTTGTGCGTCTTCACTCTTGTTTGGTGTAATCCTTTAGCGTTGTCTGAAATGACACAAGTGTCAAAGCCAGTGATGTCAGAGAGCGCGGCTGCATTCTTCGTCCTGCCTCTGAACTCGTCTTCACAGAGAAATTGATTAGCAAGGGTTCAGGCCCGGCAGCTCAGGCCTCAGCATGCAGAACACTCCCCGAACACAATAAAAACCAGAGGGGGGAAGAGGAGGGGATAAGAGAGATCCCTGGCAGAGTGAAACACACAACAGGACAGCGGGGACTAGCCAGTTCAAAGTCCACAGTCTGAAACCCTAGAGGACCCCCACTCCCCCCCTCTGAACCCTGCCCCTCGCCCCTCCTTCCCGGGCCCTCGTCTGGTTTGAAAGGTCAGTGCGTGTCTGGGAAAGAAGTCTGGGGATCCCCTTCTTTATTAAAGGTCACTATTATTCAATAGCTCTTAACACGCAGCCGCTCTGCTTGGTCCAGCGAGTCCTGGCAGGAGGGGGTGCTGGAGGATGCGGGATGGGGTGCAGACAAGCCTTGGGGATGAGCTTCAGCAGGTTTTTGGGGAGTCTTGTATGGGCCCTCGTGAGAGAATTGTTCTTTCTTGAATTCTATTTGTTTAGCGTGACAATTTTAGTCTGGATTTCATTGAACAAAGTTATAGTTGGCATTTTCTATTTCTATTTTCTATTTTATTTTTATATTATGACTTTTTTTTCACTTTTCAAATGGAATATAGGCTTATTACTAGCCCATTGGTTACTCATTAGTACTTGTAAAGCACACATATTAATGCCTTATTCTTCATGACCATATATTATCTTTCTCTTTGTTTATATGCCTTATATCTTGATAGAGAAAGGACAAATTAGTTAACAGTGACATTAAAAATAAAATAAAATAATAAAATAAAATAAAATAAAATAAAATAAAATAAAATAAAATAACATAATAATATAAAATAAAATAATAAAACAAAATAAAATAATCAAATAAAAAGTAATAAATCAAAATGAAAAATAATAAAATAAAATAAAATAAAATAATAA
The DNA here is from genome assembly GCA_903798195.1 of Danio kyathit. Lineage (NCBI taxonomy): Eukaryota > Metazoa > Chordata > Actinopteri > Cypriniformes > Danionidae > Danio > Danio kyathit. The sequence continues at coordinate 31,097,260 of LR812531.1, read as the reverse complement.
AATAATAAAATAAAATAAATTTATAAAATAAAATAAAATTATAAAAATAATAATAAATTTAGTAATAAAATTTAATAAAATTTAATAAAAATTTAATTAAATTAAATTAAAAATATAAAATGAAATTTTAAAATTGTACAATATGACTGTTTTTACTGCATTTGTTATTAAATAAATTTGTGAGCATTTAAAATTTTTCTGTAACAAAAATTGCACTGAATTTTAAACAGTGTTAATATTATTATTATTTAAAAATGTTGAGTTATTTATTTAACCCAGTGATTGAGTTAAAAAATATTTGGTGCTTTGTTGGGTTATTTAATAACTCACTCAGTTGGGTTAAATATTTATTGGGTTATTTATTTAATAACCTAACCAGTTGGGTTAAAAAATTTGAATCTCAACAGTCATTTGATTTAACTGACACAGAACAGCTGTATTAATATGACTATGTATTGTTGTTTTTACGTTATAAAACTTATTTAAGCTTTAACGCAATAATATTGTTATTTTTTGTCATGTCATTGTCATTTATTGTCATGTTTTTTCTATCCGTTTCACCAGCACTCTTAATTATTGATGATATAAACACGTGCTTCATAGTCGATGTTAAATGGATGAAAATGTTAATAAAACAGATTTAAAAAGTGTCTAGAATTTAAAATGCAATGGAAATAAAACATTTTCGATATTTTTGAAAACTGCATGCTATTTATTTACACAGCCATAATTATAAAATTCATAGTAGTACTAGTAATAGTAGCAATAGTAATACCAGAATGGAAAAAAAATAACATTAAATCAAAATAACTCAATGCATTGGGTTAAATTATATAGCCCAATGCATTGGGTTATAATAACCCATAGTTAGGAAGGTGTAATAATAAACTATAGCTGAGTTATATGTTAGAGTGATTTTAACCTAAGTACTTTATTATTATTAATAATATTATTAATAATATTATTATTAGTATTATTAGTATTATTATTATTATTATTATTATTATTATTATTTTTATTATTATTATTAATAATATTTTTTTTTTTTATCCTCAATGAAAAGAAACTTTCTACCAATGTAATCCTCAAATGGTGTCATAGCTCTTTGAGGAGTTCAGGGTTCAAATGCTTGCTGAACATGCTAATCTGCTGAAAATTTGATGATGGGAGTTGAATTTGGCGGTAAACTAAGTTGGGGGAAGGGGCTGCACAGTTACGCCGCTAGTTCCCGCATTGTATTCACTTCGCCCCAGCCAAACTACTTCCCGATTTCTTACAGCGAGCGAGAGAAAGAGAGAGGGAACTGACACACTCATTCTCATGTAAAACACTTTTCGCCCAAGCATCCCCCAATCTGCGAGTCCTCATTAGGTATGCCTAGTTTAGCGCTGACTCTTTTTCATCAAGTGGCTCTATTATTACAATAATCATCAGCACTACCTCAATCATGTTTGCAGTAATTTCATAAATCAAGGGCCCTTTAGCAGGCCACAGGAGCTCTGGATTCTCTCAGGCCATTTGTTCACAGTTTCAGAGACGAGGTGAGCCGACGGGGGGAGACTGATCAGTCCAGGCCTTTCACACAAGAGGGACAGTAATTACAACCCTGTGCGATGGGTGACAGGGGAGAATTATCACTCTGATTCAGGACTAAAAGCCGCTTACTGGCTCCAATGCTAAATTCTCCATCAGTGAACATTGTTCTTGTTGGGTTTTTTTTTTTTTGGGTTTGGTTTTGGGGTGGTGGTGGGAGGGAGGGGGTATTTCAGGCCACCAGATGTGTAAGGTCTTGCATGAAGATGAACACAAGCGGATATCTGAGCAGCGGGGTTCACACTCACATTGAAACGGGATGATTTTCAGCACCTGGTTTTGATAAGGCTCTTTTTCTGATGACCATTACAACACATGGCATGATTTCATATGCCATAAAAAAGTATGGCTTTGGTAACAGGATAGTAAATTTTATATGATCTGCCATCTTTTTGAGGACAAAAAGAAAAGAAAAGAAAAACATACACAGAGGGTTTTGCTTAGCCTCAGACAACCATGAATTAAAAAAAAAAAAAATCTAAAATTTAATTTGTATTTTGTACATGCACTACCGGTCAAAAGTTTGGGGTCAGTAGGATTTTTAAATGTTTTAAAATAAGCTTATCCTGCTCACCAAGGCTGCATTTGTTTCATAAAAAATACAGTTAATATTGTAAAATTGTGTAATGTTATTGCACTATAAAATAACTGTTCAAAAGTAGTTTAGAATTTACTCTAATAATTTATTCCAGTGATTTTAAAGATGAATTTTCAGCTTCATTACTCCAGTCTTCAGAGTCACATGATCCTTCAGAAATCACTCTAAATTGCTCATATACTGTTTAATACTGCCAAGAAGCTACTGCGAAAAAAGGAATCCCCTACATGTAAACTGTGGCTTGGAGAAAATACCTCTATGTTACATTTGGAGCGAATTAGATACTATTTGAAAAGAAAACTCGAACAATTTGACAAAATTTGGAATCCTTGTGAAATAATGCATCATTTCTGTAATGTTTTAATATGCTTTGTCGTCATACTCTGTTGTTCAAACAGGTCTTTATAACAAGCTGGCTTGTTATGTGGTTGTTTTTTTTTATTTGTTATTATGATTTTCATATTGTTTTTCCTTTTTTTATTTTTGTTTGCTTTACCTATGTTATATGTGAACAAAATATGCAAAAAGAATCCATTTCTTTCTGAATCTGTGTCCTCAATAAAACTTTATTCATTCATTCATTTTCTTTTCGGCTTAGTCCCTTTATTAATAGGGGTCGGCACAGCGGAATTAACTTATCCAGCACGTTTTTACGCAGCGGATGCCCTTCCAGCCGCAACCCATCTCTGCAAAACATCCACACACACTCATTCACACTCATACACTACGGACAATTTAGCCTACCCAATTCACCTGTACCGCTTGTCTTTGGACTGTGGGGGAAACCGGAGCACCCGGAGGAAACCCACGCAAGCGACAGCACTACCTACTGTGCCACTGCGTCGCCTCAATAAAACTTATTTAACAAAAAAAAGAAATCACTCTAATATTAATTATTATTATTATTATTATTATTATTATTAATGGTAATAGTAAAAAAAGGAATAATGACAGGAGTAATCATTTCATTTGAAACTACATACAATAAGAAAGCAGTTATTCAAAATTTTTATCTATATTTAACAGTTTTTTTTTTTTACATTTAATAAATGTCGCCTTGATGAACAGAAAAATTTGAAAAAAACTGACCAAACATTTGACCGGTAGTGTGTGTGTAAATATATATAAACACACACACACACAAAAGTTTGGAAGCACAACTGTTTTTACATAATACATATTTAAATTTTAACTAGACTTGTCTGTAAATTTAAATAGTATGATTTTTTATGATCTTTTTTGAGAATAAAGAAAATACAATTATGTACAGAGGGTTTTACTTAGCCTCAGACAACTATGAATTAAACAAATCAAATATTTTGTATGTATATATGTATATATATATATATATATATATATATATATATATATATATATATATATATATATATATATATATATAAATATATATATATATATATATAAAAGTTTGCTGCATAAACGTTTTGAATTTTCACAAAATACAAACTTAAATTTTAACTAGACGTATCTGAAATTCCAAAAAATATTTGTTTCAATACAAAAACGAAATGTTTCCCAGAGATGGGTTACGGCTGGAAGGGCATCCACAGCGTAAAAACGTGCTGGATAAGTTGGCGGTTCATTCCGCTGTGGCGACCCCGGATTAATAAAGGGACTAAGCTGAAAAGAAAATGAATGATTGAAAAAACGAAATAAATTCTAAATAAATGTGCTCATGGTTGATAATCAACATTTTCTGAAGGTTAAATACACTGTTCTCTGACTGAAGATGACTGAAGCTAACAAAAATACAATTTTACTATTACTTAAAACCAATGTTTAATGAAGTGCTTCTTTCTAGTTCTATATAAATATTTGTGAAAGTTTTTTTTAGTATTTTTTTTTTTTTTTTTGTGATTGTTTCATAATTTAGTAAAATAATAAAAAAGGTAAAAATTGCAGTCTCCAGAGGGTTTAGTTTAGCCTCAGACAGTTATGAAGAAAACAACCTGTTGCAATCAGTCAGGTTTTTAAATTTTTTTTATTTTGTGTTTGAATGCTGGTTGACCAGGTAATCTGGACCACCACAGTAATGCATCTTTTCAGTGTGAACCTAACAAAGAAACAAATGCTTGTTTGAACTTGTTTTCTTGCATTTTCTTTTTTAAACATCCATAATAACGTCTATACAGTCCATTAGCTTCTGAGTAACAACTGAAGGACATTCCCACTTTCCCACTTGAGGATTCATCAGGGAACGGGTGATGCTTCTCTGTGTGCCTTTGCATGCTGGCAGTAGCAGATGGCTTCAAATTGAATTAGATTGCAGTGTTAATAAGAGTAACTTTTTGTTTGTGTCCTTGAGATCCAGAAGAGGGGTCTTTATATCCTCCTGGATTCCACACTAAAACATTGAAGACCTGTAGAGACATTCCACTAATTTGGTGCCTCTTTACTATTTTAATAAGCACTAGGTACACCAACTAACTATTTAGATGCTTACCATTACAAAAGCATATCATATTGTATATATGTTTGAATTGATATACACTAAGGTCAAAAGTTTGGGGTCGTTTTTTTATGTTTTTTTTTAAAGAAAATTATTCTGTTTATCAAGACGGCGTTTATTAAATATATATATATATATATATATATATATATATATATATATATATATATATATATATATATATATATATATATATATATATATATATATATATATATATATATATATATATATATATATATATATATATGTTACTTATGTATTAAATATTTATTTATTACTTATTGTATGTAGTTTCAAATGAAATGATTAGTCCAGTAATTATTGCTTTTATTACTATTACCATTAATATTAATAATATTAATACTAATAATAATAACAATAATAATTAATATTAGAGTGATTTCTGAAGGATCATGTGACTCTGAAGACTGGAGTAATGAAGCTGAAAATTCATCATTAAAATCACTGGAATAAATTATTAGAGTAAACTATAAACTACTTTTGAACAGTTATTTTATAGTGCAATAACATTTCACAATTTTACAATATTTACTGTATTTTTGATTAAATAAATGCAGTCTTGGTGAGCAGAATAAGCTTATTTTAAAACATTTAAAATTCCTACTGACCCCAAAGCTTTGACCGGTAGTTTATCATTCATCTCTCCATTTTGAACTTTTCAAAAATAATTTTCCAGTAATTAAAATCAAACTTTTGAGAAATGTTCAGCTAACCAACATTCAGATTATATTTAATGCTGTGTATATAATACATTTTAATGAACATAATGTTACATGCTGACCTGTATAAATCTTATATTGTAAGACACACCAGAAATAGCATCCTCCTTCCACAATATGACAGCAAGATAAATCAATAGTCTCATTTATCAATTTGCACACAAATTGTAGAGTTGACTACATTTGTCAGGTCAATTATTCAGTCCAACTAATTGTTGGGAAATTATTAAAATATGTATATTTGCATTGTCAGGTTTCATTTTCACACAAAGCCTATTTTTTTAAACAGGGTTGCAAAAATATGCAAAGCCATTTTGAAAAATCAATACAAGACAAATCAGCTCATATAAAATTTAGTTTTTCTCCTGAGGTTGATAATCAACATTTTATAAAGCGGAAATACAACTTATTATGCATGCCAGACCAGTAGATGGCACACATATGTGCAATGAACACTAAATATGCACAAGCTATTTAGGGTGCTTTCACACTTGGTTCAATTGCCTGGACCATACCCAAGTTTGACTGTCCCCCCTTGCCACCTTCTTTGTTGGTTTGTGTTCACACTGTTTTTTTTTTGTTTTTGTTTTTTTTATTATTATTATTTAATTGTGCTTTAACAATACAATCATATTAACCATAACAATGGATGACATCAAGTACAATAATATACAAGAAAAATAATAATAATAATAATAATAATAATAATAATAATAATAAAAATAATAATAAAATAAGATCATTTAAAAAAAAAGTATACAGAGGCAAACTATCAAATTAAATAATATTTACAAAGTCCATTTAAATTTTTAGTTTTAACACTTTTTTGCTGTAAACATTTTGTAAAGTAGTAAAAATAAACAATTTAAGTCACAAAGAAAATTCTGCAACTTAGGTTCACACTGTTTTTTTTTTTTTCCTGAACCCCGGTACGCTTGCGTCATCGAGCTGCTGTTTACGGCTGTTGCTAGATGACCGTCACAAAAGCAAAGCGCCAAAATTGAAGAACGTCTGCACATCGCGTTCTGCTTTTACTGAATCTTTTGGTTCTGGTATCTGCCGCAAAAATATTATAAACGTTCAGAACATCACACAGTGTCTGCAGAAGCTGTTTCTGGAGGAGACAAGCAGACATTATCACCATGTTTGCCCTGGCTCAGTCCTGCTTGTCACCAAGGTACAATACGTGACACACACACACAGACGAATGAACATTATGAAAACGATAGTTTGTTCACTTTCGTTATTTGGTACAATTGCATTCATACCAGAATCGGACCAGAGTTCGCATAAACCGTACCCCAGACCACCTCTTCTAGGCGGACTCGGGTACGGTTCACGTGTGCGCACCCGAGTTCAGAAGATACGTTCACACTAGCTAAACAAACCGTACTCTGACTTCAAGCGAACCCGGGTGCGAACAAAAAGTGCTAGTGTGAAAGCACCCTTAAGGTGTTCTTTTTACACAGTAACTATTTATTTAACTACTAAGTTATATTAATTAATTACATGTATTTACTATATGGTTAGGGTTAGAATGTGGATTAGTTGCATGTAATTATGTGCAAAATTAATTGTAGTTAACATAATGTGTAACAAAGCTAACTTTAAATTATTACCCCTTTTAGATTGTGTTTTCAATAAAAGGTCAAAACAAATTAAAAAGTTTTCCATTAGTTGTAAAATCCTGTAAATGTCACCCTGGAATAGATTCTCTGTTAAATTAGATGAGCTCTCGTCATTTTTTTCACTCCTCATATGTAAACATACATTTAACTGCTTACAGGGTTCATCTATGTAGTTTATGCATGACATGTCTGTGTGTGCATGATTGCATGTGAGGGTGTATCCTGGTCTGTGCGTGTGTATGTGTGTGTCCATGCGATTGTATATGGCGGGGTGTGTCTGGGTCTCACCCCAGGTCTTGATGAAGTGTCTGGTCTCTCAGGCACAGTGTCTGAATTTGGGGCTCTAGTCAGAGGGGGGCATCTCTCAGAGACAGCGCTCATCCCAATCGGGTCATCTTCACGCTCCTCATCTACGGCTCGTATGTCCACAAGACACAGGGCCATGATGACCGTTACATTACATCCCTATTGAAATCCATATTCAGAGGAGACTGTTTGGACCTGGTTCTTATGAAAGACATATTTATGTCTAATCCTCAAATACCCCCCCACTCCCCAACTAAAAAACAGCTTCCAGTCCCAACCGTCACTTCAGCCTGCTTTCCCAATCCTGCTAAGGATTATTTTGTATAATGATGAATAATTTATGAAAATCTACCCCCTGGCCCTCAACAGTGTCTCTCAATTGGCCTTGGCATTAAGCCATTCATTCCTCTGTCTGGGGTGGGAGTCGCTCATAAGCAACCGCATAATAAAATCTCATTTTCCCCTAAAAGCGAATGATGCCATGACTTAAAATCTTATGAATAATTTCTAAACCTAAATTTGGACACACTCTCCCCTTTGTGAGCTCTAAACAAGGATGGTGCCACTTTTGGGTATACCTTTTTACTTTGCATTTCCACGCCCCAATGCACCTTTTCTTCATTCTTCTAAGTGTTTCCCTTTCGTTCTTTTTTTTCTTAATGATAATGAAAATGGAAATTTGGATGATTTTCAGTTCAGATTGCACTATATACACTTTTATAAATTTTAATACTAATTATTAGATTTTTGTAGAAAGCAGCTTTCAGTACTATTATAACAGTAATTGTCACTCACCATGGAAGGATTCACTTCTGCAAATACATCTTATAATCTAATGATTCATATCATTTGCAAATGTTTGAGAAAGGTAGCGACATTACAGCCAACCTGTACTTGTGTTCCTTCTTGACTTGAATTGTTTATTTGCTATGTCACTTCTTTAGTAGGTAAGTAGTAGTAAGTAATCTGCATTTTATAGCCCATTATTGTGTTTGGCCATGCACCCTAAGTGCTTTTACAATCATGAGGGGTGGTCTCTCCACACCACCACCTGTGTGCATCATGCACTTGGATGATGCATTGGCAGCCACAGGACAACAGCGCCAGTGCGCTCACCATACACTAGCTATAGATAGAGTGGAGAGACAGTGAAAGACAATTCCATGGATGGGGATGATCGGTCATGATCGGTAAGGGCTGATGGAGGAATTAGGCCCGGACACCAGGGTTACTGCTCTTTACAAGAAGATCTATTGAAATTTTTAATGACCACACAGAATCGGGGCCTTGGTTTAACATCTCATCCGAAAGACGACGCTCACTAGCTACGTTTCCATCCACCTATTTTTATGTGCATTTTGAATAAACGTTAATTGATAAACGTCTTATTGATAAACGTTTTATTCAATAAGAAAAGATGCGCTTAATCTACTGGAATTAGCTGGAAACACCTAACCCTAACCCTAATTTATTAAATGAAAAAAAGATTCACGCAGCTCCTCCTACCGCAGCAAATTTTGTTTTTACTGTTGATATTTGGCGCCAGATAATCAGGAAGTGATGATTTTGTTTGCTTTGACTCATTGGATGGAAACTCTGCTTTATTCGCACATCTTTTATGCAATAATCCAGTTTTGCGCATAAGGGTAATTTACATTTTTGGATGGAAACATAGCTACTGACAGTATAGCCTCCCCTTCACTATACTGGGGCATTAGGGCACAGATCGCAGGTTGAGTGCCCCCTGCTGGCCAGACTAACATCACCTCCAACAACAACCAAGTTTTCCCAAGTGGGCTCCCATCCAGGGGTGCGTTTCCCAAAACCATCGTTAGCCAACTAAGGTTGCAAGTTCCGTCATTACAAAGATAGTTTGTTGATTTGCCATTTCCCAAATCCATTGCTCCAACGAACATTCGCAAACTGCGTCGCAAACTTGAGCACTTGAAACGACACCTCTGGAGCTGTAGTTAGAAACATAGTTCCTGGCTGTGTTCTATTCCCACTTACCCCCCCTATGCCCTATTCATATAGAACATTCTAACATTCAAAGTTTGAATTATTAAAAGTAAAAAAGCATTAAGGTCATCTCTCTTAGGTGGAATTTGCTTTCAAAGTATTTTTACACTTCAGTTTTAGCGATTCATGTTTACAATTGCGCTCCCCTCGCAGTGCACTTTGAAAACATTGATGTCATTTTGAACACAGCCTCATGACAAAAGCTATAGGTGACTATTTTTTTATAGCGGAATTTATGTTACATCTCCAAAGCTTGTGAAAACAAAAATCATAGCATACATTAATGCTTTTAATTTATAGTGGGTTATTTATTAAGTATCTGTACTGTATATGACATGGGCCTGCTGGTTAGAACATTTCTGCTGTGGTTTGCACGTGATAAAATTGTAAAAAACTGAACTGACACTGTTTCAATTCACTATACAGTAATCTTCTATGTGAAGCTGCTTTGACACAATCTACATTGTATAAGCGCTATACAAATAAAGATTAAATGCAGACTTTTAAATAAATAAATAAACAATATCCTACTTAATAATAATCATCATCATCATTAATATTATTATTAAAATATTATTTTTTTTATTTTTGTTATAAATAATAAATATAAAATTTCATTTTTTTAATAAATAACCTATTTATTTATATGATTTATATATGATATTAGAATAGGTGTTCGCTTTTGTAAGTGACTTTATGTTTTAGAATTGAATGTGTAATGTTCTCAATAATATTTGTAAAGCAAACACAGGCCCTATATGTGTCGTTTACATATATTTCAATTAATATGCAAAATGAGTGCATGTTTTTACCAAAACTAATATTGGATTTTATTTTAAATGCGTGTACGTGTAAAACAATATAATTTGCACAAAGAAATTATGGGGTTCTTCTCTAAAGAAGTAGTTACTCCACCCCGTTTTATGGGCGTTTTACGTTATAACTAACGTGGTTCAAATGATGGATCTGAGACAGAGAAACAAAGGGTTTTGGGAAACACTCGTCACTACATCGTTCTTTTCCCAAACGATGCATCGTACTATGATAGTTCAGCCACAAGTTACGTTGTTGTTTGGGAAACGCACTCCAGGTTCTAACCAGGCTCAGCCCTGATTACCTTCAGTGAGTAGGCAGTCTTGGGCTACAATGTGATATGGCTGTGACTATGTCACACTCGGGTTCTGAGTTGTTGCTGAATAACCAGTCAGAGTGCTCTCTTCAGCTGACGGTTGATGCCAATTCAACATGCAGAATCAGACCTAAAGAGGCGATGTGTGGAACACACCAGAGCAGCTAGCTGGACATATGCTGGTGACAGACGGACGAAGCTCAACGATCAACTGTTGCCTTGGTGTGTCCCGGCCTTAAGTTACCATATAAACTACTAAAATCCAAATTTGTGAAAATGTTGATGTCATGCATGTCAAAACAACAATGGTGGATTACAGGACTGCATGTAAGCAGGAACCTTTTTATTGGCAGCATCACCAACTACTGGCATGGTATTCATAATAAAGCATTATTATATATATTATTATCTGTACTTGAAATGTTTAAAAATAGTAATAACATCAGAAGCATACTTGCAGCCATTGTGTTTTACAGGAAGCATGTATTAGTGCAGCACTCTATATTGACAGAACACTGCAGCCTAACTAACTGTTAACATAAATGCACACCATAAAAATGTTTAAGCCAACAGCTTTTCCCCCCTCTCTTTTAATATTTAAGCTAACAGACTGGCCTTTCAATTCATAATTCATTTACAGTGATTAACAAACCTGCACTTGAGAGAAATTACTGTTAATGTGACCCCAGGGTGACCAGTCCCTAAAGACAAGCTAATAACACTCAACACTGGACAAGACCCATCATGTAAACTGAGAGAAGTTAGAGACAGAAATCTGAGGCAACTGTGGCTCTTTTTCTCTCTCTCTCTCTCTCTCTGTGTGTGTGTGTGTGTGTGTGTGTGTGTGTGTGTGTGTGTGTGTGTGTGTGTGTGTGTGTGTGTGTGTGTGTGTGTGTGTGTGTGTGTGTGTGTGTGTGTGTGTGTGTGTGTGTGTGTGTGTGTGTGAGAGAGAGAGAGAGAGAGAGAGAGTTAAAGAAGAAAGACAGAGTGTTATCTGAAGCAGCAAAGCCGTCTCTGGCTGCAGGGATCTTTGATGATGGAAATCAATAGATACTCACTGCATAGTGGCGTAACCTTGTCAGGCCAGAGCAAGGGTACTCTGGTTAAAAATGTGGGTGGAGGAAAGAGAGATGGAGAAGGGAGGGTGAAAGAGAGCGCAGTGTCATGTGGTCGTCCTCAGCAGCTTAATGTGTGAGTGTCCGGTAATCAGGCCATGGCCTTGCGGGCCTTCTAAAAGCCTTCTGCTGAAGCTGATCATCCAAAAGTCACCGGTGGCAGAGTGGACTGCACAGTCACGCACATATACTAGTTACTTCAGGTGGCAGGAGCAAACATCCAATAAATCCTCAGCCTGTGTAGTCAGTTGGTAAAACATGCTAAGTTCAGATTACTCAAAACATTTATGCAAACTTATTGCCTCTAAACCAGGGGTTCCCAAACTTTTCAGCCCGTGACCCCCAAAATAACAATGCCAGTGACTCGCGACCCCCAATATCCTCTGAGGTGGTTATAAATACAGAATCCGTGCATGCAATGGCACACACACACACCAAAAGACCCAAGTCTATTCTTCGTTGAATTTTTTTAATGTATGTCAATGCTGTAAATGTGCCAGGTAATTTAACCTGCTGTTACAAAATCAATCTGCTGCATCTGATGCTATTGCTGTGTCTTTAATATAATGTAATTACCCCAGGGGTCGCAATCCAATAGAACTAGTAACTATAAGCTACTATAGTAACTATATAGTATAAAGTAACTATAAACGATTCATTTATTCTTATGGTTCTTATGGTCATTCTTATGGTTTAATAAAAATAAATAGATTTTTGGAAATCACCAGGCGACCCCCTCTTCATTGTCCCGCAACCCCTCGGGGGGTCCCGACCCCCACTTTGAGAACCACTGCTCTAAACAATTGAGAAACTTACTTCACGCTGGGAGCTAGAAATCTGCTTCTCAGTCAGTTTTGGTTCACCTTAAAGTCTGTGTGAAATGGAAGTTGCTGAGACTCTTATTTCAGTATGTTGATTTTTGAATTTTGAGCAGGGTGCAGGGCACTTTATTCTCTCATAGCAAACCAACAGTAAGAAGGGCATTATTGAATATTGAGAATATTGTGGCTGATACTGTCAAACTGACATTAGCACAGAACGACCACCAATCCAAATGTGGAAGCATATGGTCGGATTTTGATTGAAGATGACCAAAATAAGCATTTATTTTCATGAATTAATTTGCATGGATTAATTGTTTACCTAAAGAATAACAATGTGCACTAGCAACATTGTATGTTTTGATATCACATGGACTTTATTACATTACAATTTTGCGTTCATGTAACTTGTTTCTCAAAAGTACACTGAAAAATGCTGGTTTGTTTTAACCCAGTGGTGGGTCAAATATGAACAAACCCAACCATTGGGGTAAAAAAGTGTATTTTAAATTTAATTGAACAAAATGAACCCAATTGCCCACATTTGTATGTTATTATTGTAATAATAACCCAGCATTTCTAGAGTGTATAATACATGAATTCATTCATTCATTTTCCTTTAGCTTAGTTCCTTTATTTATCAGGGGTCGCCACAGCGGAATGAACCGCCAACTTATCCAGCATATGTTTTGCGCAGCAGATGCCCTTCCAGCCACAACCTAGCACTGGGAAACACCCACAACCTCTCGCATTCATACACATACACTACGGCCAATTTAGCTTATTCAATTCGCCTATATGTCTTTGGACTGTGGGGGAAACCGGAGCACCAGGAGGAAATTCACGTGAACGCAGGCAGAACATGTGAACACACAGAAATGCCAACTGACCCAGCCGGGGCTCGAACCAGAGACCTTCTGGCTGTGAGGCGACAGTGCTAACCACTCAGCCACCTAAAGGTTAGGCACACTGGTGTGTGGATCAGCTTGGGACTGGATGATGCGGGTGGTGTACAGGATGACAGAGGCTGGGTCAGGACAGGTCAGGACAGTGATTGCAGGTCAATCTGCAAAATCCTCATATGCTTTCTCACACCTGGGTTAAAAGTTAAAAGTGCTTGGTCATTTTCCTCCTTCATTAAAAATAAAGATGTATTGGATGCATTTCAATGTTGGAATGTTTTTATTTTACGTTATTGGTCCAGATGGGATAATTTTATAATATTGTTATAAAATTAATATGATGTTTAATCTAATCTAGCACTTTAGTGATTTGATCAATTATTTTTATTTAAATTTATATTTATTATAAATTATTTAAAATGAGATATTTTATTTTAATGTATTAGTCTTATTTGTAGCTAATACTCACAAAAAACTCAGAATATTCCAATAAAATAATTTTTGTTTGCTTTTTTGGAATTGGTAAATATAATTTTTTCAGAAAATTGTATTTTTGATTTGTTATTGTTGTTGTTTAATTGTTGCGATGTACAATATATGTATCATATATCATCCATTTATGGAGTATCGGGCTACAACATGAAAATAATTACTAAAATAAACATTTACTCACTATTTACACACCATCCAGTGGATAAAAAACTTTATAAGTTTCTTTCTTCTGTTGAACACAAAAGGAAATATTTTGAAGAAAGCTGAAAATCTATAACATCCATAGTAGGAATAACAAATGAAAGCTGCAGACTTCCAGCTTTCTTCAAAATATATTTTGTGTTCAACCAAACAAGTAAAGGGTGAGTAAATAATGACAACTATCCCTTTAATATAAGTGTATTTTTATTCTAGTTTTTACATATAATACTGATAATTAGGGTGGCTTAATGAGTAGCGCTGTCAGGGTTAGTAGTGCTGCTTGGGTTTTCCCCACAAGTTCAAAGATATGCGCTATATGTGAATTGAATAAGCTAAATTGTCCATGGTGTATGTGTGTGAATGAGAGTGTTTGGGTGTTTCCCAGTGGTGGGTTGCAGCTGGAAGGGCATCCGTTGCGTAAAACATATGCTGGATAAGTTGCCGGTTCATTCCGCTGTGGTGACCCTGATTAATAAAGGGAAAGCTGAAAAGAAAATGAATGAAATAATGGTACTTATAATTAGTAGTTTGTAGTAAGAGTAAAACAAAATATGTTCAAAGTCATGAACAATCATGGATAACAAGATTGCCATTGGTTTTGATAAGCACAAAAATTGTGATACCCACCAGCGCAGTATAAACAACAAATGTCCACCTTTCAGCAAAAAAAACACCCAGTGGCCACCTCAAAGAGCGGCTAATTTGTATGCGTGTATGTTCGAGACGGACAGATTGAGAAAGATAAAGCTCTTTGAATGAGCAGGGGCACGGACAGGCCTACAAGCGCTGCCAGGGGGCACAGCCATTGTGCCAGTGTGAGCTCCGGATCCCAGCTGAAACAACAGCGCTGCAATTACACCTGCCTGTCTCCCTCAAACACCCTCTGTCTGCGGTGTCCCTGTTGTTTCTGTTTGTTTGTGTCATCTAGCGTTTTTACTTTCATTTGTTTGGCTTTTTTTTACCAACTCATGCTTTTTGCGACAGGACACAGGGGGCTGCCTTTGCCTCCAGGAAATAGCAGACAATTTGCAGCAGCTGTGATGCGCAATAATACAACAAATTCACTTACTGAATGACAACGGCTTTGTTGACAAGCCAATTCAATTAGCCAGTGAAACCAACGGGAGTAGCAAGCGGGCAGCCAGTCAGACCCCGGGTCTCTCGTTCTCTCTCTCCTTAATTCCCTACATCTCTTTCTATCTGTCCAAATGAGAGCATGGCTGTGTGCCTGCGTTTGGCACTGAGAGAGAAGGCCGGAGCTCTGGTCGTTCTGTAGTCAATGAGAGAGAGAGTATGTGTGTGTGAGAGAGAGAGTGAAGCTGTGTAATGCTAATTAATGGTAGTTTTTCACTGGTAATGGCAGCAGAGCTATTATAGCATGGCTCTGACCTGTGCCCAGACGAACTGGCCTGCCAGCTTGACCTGGCTAATGGCGGAAGAGGAGAGGAGTGGGTCCCGCTATTATGCCTTGATCAATCATTTTCCCAGGGCCCCATGTAAAATGCATTGCGCTTGTCTAAGCTAATGTATCGATATCGGACCTTAGGAGACAGCTTAGCCAGACTCGCTCACTTGTTAGCTTAATTATATCACCTCTTTAATATCCTGTTATTAACGTGTGCGTATGTGTGTGTGTGTGTTAAGAGGTAGAGACTCTTCTTCAGTTATTCTATCTTTTTCCATCTCTTTAAGTGATTTAATGTCTTTCTTTGAGATTTTGGGAAAAAATAGCAAATGTAGGGATTAATGTGAAGTGGCCATTTTCTACACTCTTTTGTAAAAGCAAGATTTTCTCAGTTAAATTAGGGGAAAGATTTGTTTTTAAATGGAACAACTGACTAAACTATTTGTAAATAATGCCAATTCATACATTGTGCTAGGAAGTCAGTTTATATATAGTTATTTTATTGTATTTGTCTGCATGTTATATATAATATATATTTCTATCAAATGCATTTTATATTGTATATATTTATTTAATATGAATTAGAATTTAATCTAGCACTCAAAGTGTAAAGGTAAATTAATTCCCGGGAGGTACGTATTTTTCGTATCTCAAATGTCTCTCACGAGTGGCATTCACGCCCACGCTGTTCTCGCGTAAACCCACCAAAGGCCGCTGTCGACCGACCGTCTGTCTGTCTGACTGAATGACTGAATGATTGACTGGGCGACCTGCCAATCGACTGACCCACCCTCCTCCTTCCCTAAACTAAACCAATTTTACCGATTCACCCGCCCACCCACATACTTCCCTAAACCCAACCAATGGTTTACAAAAGTCGTCCAGAAAAAGAAAAGCCCTCGTTTGATTTTTTTAGTTTTTCCGTTTGACCACGTTTTCGGATTTTACCACATTCTCACCCTCGTTCCTTTTATTTTTTAGATTCTGTTTTTGTCTTACCTGATTTCTGGAACCACTCTTCCCCGGACTCAAACCCGGTTGTTGTCGTTGTGGTCAACTCCTCTCTGCGTCTCAAGTCCGCCAACGTACACGACGAGTTAACTGGAAAAACTGGTTGCTGCGGGAAAGCCCTCCACACGGAGGTAAGTAGCCAGCTGGTAAGCGCCGAAAGGAACGGCGTCATACCGCCCCGTAGCATTCGCTTAAAAAATTAAACGCAGCCATACGTACCTCCGGCTACATAATTTGCGGTCTCCAGAAATGTCCACGGGACTACGTTTTCAGAATGAGCATGTGTTGCATTTTTTGAGATGTTGACAGTCATATATGTGTCCCACGCTGCTAAAGACACTATTAGGACACATATATTTCACTAAAAAGTGGAAATTGGTTGTTTTTGCGTTATTTCGAGCAAATTCGTTCTTCTGGTTTGAAAAGAAATTTTGAAGCTACGTCACAACCATGAGATCATTGTGTAAATTCCAGCGTGAAGACTGTATTCCTGTACCGGCCGGTACAACTGGATGTCTTTGAGCTTTCAGAATTAATTCATGAGGAAGACTTGGTTTAAACCAATCAGCGCGCTCTATTGTGCATGAGGTGCAACTTCATTAATATGCATGATAGCTTCGAAGACTGTTTTTACTTGTTACATGAGAGCACAGCTGGAATCACATGTGGATTACAGTGGTCTGCTAACATGCGACAAAAATATGCTTGTAAGGAACATCTTTATCTCCATATCTCGCATATGGAAATGGTGAAATCCGGATTTGTCACTCGTCTTCTTTTAAAAAAGACGCGGTTCCAGTTGGTGTTGATTGTCCTGTCTCTACAGATTTGGTAAGTGTGTGATCAGTGTTCTTTGTTTGTGTTTATTCTGAGGCAAAGTTAGTTAGTATCGTCAGCCATAAAAAGCCATACCTTAGTCAAAATGATTTAGTTACTAAGTTTACAGTATGTTAATATCACTACAATATTATGGACTAAAAGATCCGCTTTCAGCAGTTCCTCGTATCTAGTATATCGTTTGTCATTGGGGGCATGCATGAAATGTTCCTGAATAAAAGTGAAAGTGCCAAACTGCAGTTAAAGTCGACAAATTAATAATTTGGCAAATAATTTGATTACTGATGTCCATGTAAACATAGTCACTGTCTTTCTCCTCTGCGTCTGTGTGTAGTTTAGCCTCTTTGAAAATCAGTGCGTGCTCAAACTGAAACTCCCATTTTTATGCAAACCCTTCCCTCTTTCCCTCCTCTGACACTCCCACCTAAACAGAGCTGGACTCCTGACTTCCTGACTTTTTTCAAACTAGCGTTGTGAAAACACCTTGCTGAGACAGGGGGGTTTCATGGCCCTTTAAAGCTAAAAATGTAAATACAGTATTTTGCCATTTCTAAAGGTTAAGATTTAGGTAATATAAGCTAAACCTTAACCTGTAGAAATGACAATTAATTAATCCGTGGTTAGTGTCCAGCTATTTTAAATTTAAATAATATTTCACAACATTAAAGTTTGTGATGTAATTTTGATCAATTCAGATTTCAGATGACCAAAAAAATCTCTTTTCAAACTTTTGGTTTTCCATCCTGCTTATGGAAAAAATTTCCAAGTTAAGCCTCTACTACTCTACTCTCTACTACTAGCCTAATACTATCTCAACAACCATTATAACCACTGTTTAGTCAAATTACACATTAAGCCAAGCTTTTGAAAACTCACACTTCAATATCACTGGACTTATAATGTTCCCATTCGAATATTTTAATAAATAAAGATGAATTATTATCTACCCTTTATAATATTAGATTACAGTATGAATAAAAAAGTTAAGATTGTGATTTTTTACTATTGTTACTGAACACATTTTAAAAATAAAGGCTCCAGGAAAAAACAAAAAAAAATTTTAAGTGAACAATTCTTCAAAGAACCATTTTTTAATTGATATTAATAATCTATAGAAACATTATTCTCTATAAATAACTATTTTCGGAATGAAAATATTCAGAGGATGTTAAAGGATTTTCATGGAACCATCGATGCCAATAAAGTTTAGGCCTGTTAGCATTTCTCGCTATTTGTTTTAGTATCTGACAGAGGATTTCAAGCTGAAAACAATGAAGCATGACCTCAGAATTAACAAGCGTAAAGCTCCTCCTAAAGATAATTTGGTAACAAATTCCACAAATTTGCCACACTTACATTTACTGTCTTAAACAGTACCTAAAATAATATACTCTTTAGTTAGGCCGTTTGCTAACACTTTATACAAAAGCTGATAAAGTCATCATATAGACATGTACATTTCCAACAACAGATGCAAGACTCACTCATTATAGGCTGTGCTCAGTTTGCAGACCATCTTGGCTCAATATGGAGCAGGTCCCTGGAGGTTGATCTTCTGCTCCAGCCCCGTCACACCTCTGCCCTCTTGCCATGACCTTGAGAAGAGCACTTGACCCTCCCCGCGGGTCATTGCTGGTGGTTGTAACTGGAGAGCAGAGCCGTTTCTGAAAGAGTGGCCTGTGTTTAGTCTGTTATAGCAGAATGGAGATCCAATGGCGAAATCCTGAGGGCCAAAAGAGACCCACCGTCAAAACAGTCCCAAAGGCTTCGGATGAGCACTAATGGATGCCAATTAAGCTGACGAGTCACTTGATACTTTTCATTTTTGAGAAGGAATATACAAGAATCACAATCAGATGCCATATTTTTATACAAATTTTGCAGAGTAGATTTAAACATGGTGAATTAATGGTGTAACAGAAGTAGTGACAGATAGAAGTAAACAAATTATAGAAAAAGAAAAAATGCTTATATCCATCAGTTGTTGACTGAATGATGATGCATCTGAATGTGAGATTTCAACTAAGCCTCAAGACAGGCACAAATTTTAAGAAGTAAACTGTTTGAGATATTTTAGAGATGGTGCTGAGACTCAAACATGTGACCTTTGGATCCCAAGTACAACTCTCAACTATTAGGCCATAGCTGCCTTTGTTAAACTGTTAACTGTTAATAAACTGTTATATTATATTATATTATATTATATTATATTATATTATATTATATTATATTATATTATATTATATTATATTATATTATATTATATTATATTCAGGACTTTACATAAACACCCGCCAACCCGCCAAATGTGGGTGGCAGGTAAGACAGACACTCCCACTAGCCACTTTGGCTGGTTGAAAATAATTTTCCCGGATAATAATTAATAAAAGCAGTGTTTGACAATAAGGATGCTCCAATATGCATGCAAAGACGATCTTAGATTTGAGAAGCAACACGACTGACAAAAATAATTGCGTTCGCGTGAGCAATAAAAAAGCAGATGAATACCGAATGAAAGGATAATCACTCGCGCTAACAGCTGAGGTGATGCGCGCGACTGTTTAAAACGCGTGCGCGCTCTCTTTTTCTTGCGTGAAGCAACTGTGTCTAGAAACACAGCTGATGTGATCGGTTCTCTTTCAAATAGACTAGACAAAAAGTGATGAACATGCACCCAGAGTCTTGCTGCTTTCAAGAGCTCCAGATTTGTATTTTTGTAAGCAGCACCGGTTGCTTTCACTTTCACCATTATTTGAAGAGATTATTTATGGGTCTAACGTTAACCGTGTGCATTATAATCTTTTCATTATCACATGGTATGTTTTTTACCTGCTTGCTTTTGCGTAATGTGGTTTAATTATCTTTTTTTTTTTTTAATAACATTGCTTTAATAGGAGATTAACTCCCGATTTATGTGTATTTAACTGGTGATCTGGGACCTTTAGCCAGGACAGATTACTGTACATATGTTTTGTCAAATAAAATGTATAGTAAACATCTATATTTTGCTTGTTTTGACACATTTAAAATTTGTGGCTAAGAAATAATTAATTGTTTATGTTTGGTGTGGTCAGAGATAAATTTGGTAAATCCTTCATTTTGAGCTCTGAAAATGATGTGAAATAAAAACTAATTGTAATACTATGAAACCATGACCCATTTGCTCATGAACATTTAGCAAGCTCATACACGACACACAAAAAGTGAAATGAATGAGGCATGTGGAGATGACGCAAAATCTAAATCAAGTAATTTTAGCAAAGTCATATTTATGTGTATAAAATATATTTTCCCAACAACACAATTGTGGCTAGTGAAAATGGAGAGTGGCTAGTAATGTTGGAAAACTACTAGCCACCGTGGCTGGTGATCAAAAAAGTTAATGTCAAGCCCTGATTATATTATATTATATTATATTATATTATATTATATTATATTATATTATATTATATTATATTATATATGTTATATTATATTATATTATATTATATTATATTATATTATATTATATTATATTATATTATATTATATTATATTATATTATTCATTCATTTTCTTTCGGCTTATTCCCTTTATTCATCAGGGGTCGCCACAGCGGAATGAACCGTCAACTTATCCAGCATATGTTATAAACAGCGGATGCCCTTCCACCTGCAACCCTTCACTGGGAAACACCCATAAACACTCATAAACTACATACAATTTAGCTTGCCCAATTCAGCTATAGCGCATGTCTTTGAACTGTAGGGGAAACCGGAGCACCCAGAGGAAACCCACGTGAACACAGGGAGAACATGCAAACTCCACACAGAAACGCCAACTGACCCAGCCCAGCCGAGGTTCGAACCTGCGACCCAGCGACGTTCTTGCTGTGAGGCAACAGCACTACCTACTGCGCCACTGCGTTGCCTTATATTATATTATATTATATTATATTATATTATATTATATTATATTATATTATATTATATTTATTATATTATATTATATTATATTATATTATATTCATACATTTTCGCAACCACGAATTCTCTGATTCTTTTTTTTTTTTTTTGCTATGTAAGCTAACCGTACACTATATCAAAGAAGAAAATCGATCGAAAATGCCCTGAAGTTCCTCCTGACATATTTTAGCTAAAGCAATTTTCCCCAAATAATATCAGTGCATAATATCAGTACACATGCCAAAAGCTGTTACCCATCCAGCGTTTGGCGGCCTCCACTGCAGCTCCGCGCAGGCCAATTTGGTATTCGCCGGACGTTCCTGCTTTTATTTAGCAGAGATTTAGTGGCGATGCTGTGCGTATAGGAAGTTCTCTCTCAGGTGCTGTGGATGTCAGAGAGAGGAGAGAGTAATAAAGCGCTGATGGTAATTTAAAAAGCAGGCATGCATATCTGAGACTGGCCATGACACCCTTCTGTCCTCCAGTCTCGCTCCTTCTCTCTCTCTTTTTTTTATTTTGCTTACCGGCCTTCCATTTTTCTTTTTCTCTTCATTTCCTTTCGCCCTGCCAGACAATCAATTTCCGCCGCTGGCATTGCGTTCATCTCTCTTTTTCTCTCCGTTCTCATGGTCAGACGACTGGAGCTGACCTTTTCACTATAACCCGTTATTAGAGAAGCTGACATTCAATCCCTGAGCCCGGAGGACAGGGAGAGCCAGAGTCAGTCACCCGGGCCCCCGCTGCTGCCCCAGGGTCACCCCTGACCCTCTCCTTCATGCCGCAGTGCCCGTCAATCAGCCTGAGATCCGACGCCAGCATCAGCCAATCCAGAAGAGGGAAAGAGGAAGGTGCATTCAAAGAGGCAGGGTCTGCAGGTCATGTGATCATCACACCTGTGAACATGAGGACACAACAGCTATAATGGTAATGTAATGACTGGAATGTCATAGTAAGATTGAAATAGAAGGTGGAGGTTTTTCTAGGAAATGCATTCAGAACATTTTTATTTTATTTTATTTTATTTTATTTAAACATTAAATAAGCATAGGGAATGTATATATGCATTCTGACAATTTTTGTTTTATTTAATTCTTTTTTTTTTTTTCATTAATTTTATTTTATTTATTTTGTTTTATTTATTTAAACTTTAAATAAACATAGTGGATGTATACATGCATTCTGACAATTTTATTTTATTATTTAATTTAATTTTATTTATTTTTATTTTTTTAATTTAAACTTTAAATAAACATAGGGGATGTATACATGCATTCTGAGAATTTAATTTTATTCAATAATTTTTTTTTTTTACATTTCAGAGATATTTCATGTGATATTTATTTATTTTTATTGGTCTTTTATCGCAAAGAATTTACAAAATGTTTAAGAATCAAGAAAAAATACAAACTTTTATTTACAATGGACACATTAAATTGATCGAAAGGGATTGTACAGACATTTATAATGTCACAAAAGTTTATATTATTTTATTTAATTGATACTGTTTTCTAAAATTATTTTAGAATATTATATATGTTTAATAGTCTTTATTACAAGACAAATTATTTGCAAATATTTAGACATGTTTGAGTCAGGGTCATTTTATTTAATGTTTTATTTAATATTTAATTAATATTTTAAGAAATTGTAATCACCATGGACACATTGTATTGATTTAAAGTAAAACAAACTGATTTATTTTATTGTATCATTGTTAATTTGTTATTATTTTAAACTATATTTTAGTAATACTTAGTTTGTGCTTCATCAAAGAGCATATATGGAAAAATTAAATGAATTAAATGTGAGAGGAACAACTTTAATAATTTTTATCAATATTTATTTTGAAAAAAATGTTGTTGTTTTGAAAACCAAAGAATCCTGAAGAAAATATGCCACATTTCCCACAAAAATATTAAGCAGCTCAACTCATCTTAATGTATTTTAAAATCTATTAAATACAAAAATTTATAATTTAACAAATTTACTTCTTTAACACATTTTTGATTAATTTTTGCTGAAAATAAAAAAAGACTAGTGCACATAGTCATAAAACCTTTTCTCTACTAAAAACTCAACTGTTCACAAGAGACCCATCTAAGCTGCATGTTACTATCAGGTATAAACAATAATAATGTCTCTCAGTTGACCAGTAGTAATCAAACCACCCAAGCCAGATCTTGAAACCAATCTTAAATAGAGCTTTAAAATGTTTAGGATAAACCAAAAGAATAAAAATAAATAAAATCAGGTTTGCTTTAAGTTAAAACAGCTCTCATTAAATGTTCATTAGCACTGGAGTTTAATGAGCGTTTGAAGAAAAGATTAAATGGTAGGCAGTAGTGGAAAATTTGATACAGAATAAAGACAGAGGCATAATTTGCCATGGAAGCATTTTTTCCCCTCTTTTACAGCAAAGTTTATTGACTGACCAGATGAGACACAGACACTGGCAATTTGGAGCAACTGCATGTGTGCTTTACACAATGAAAACACACTTTCTCACTCTAATTATTTGCCCTTTGCCTTGGCAGACAGGGGCTCAGGTTATGATAATTTTGTTATTTTTAGGTAATTGTTTGCAGTGTGCAAGTTCATGAACATTAAAGGGCTTGCCGCGTTTTTAATCTAGCGGATGAAGGTTTAACAGCAACGGCGATGTGCTCTAATGACAGAGAAGCCGATCATCTGCTCTCCTCACGCACACGGCATGGAGAATAAACAGCACTCTAAAAACTTATGGATGCCTTCCAGTTTTAAGTCATTTTAACTTGCATTGAACTTACTTAAAACAGTCTGTATAACTTTCAAATATTACATTTAAACAAAGTTACACTTTTTTAATATGGTATTTTAATACAATATATAGAGTGAAAGTCTTATTAGCATAAGAATTGTTATATATTAAAAATTATTAGCCCCCTTTGAATTTTTTATTTCTTTTAAAAAAAAATCCTAAATGATGTTTAACAGAGCATAAATTTTCACAGTATGTCCAATAATATTTTTTCTTATTTATTTTATTTCAGCTAGAATAAAAGCAGTTGTAAAACTTTTTTTAATAAACATTTTATAGTCAAAATTATTAGCCCCTTTAAGGTAATTTCTTTTTTAATAGTCTACAAAACAAACCACTGTTATACAATAACATATATATATATATATATATATATATATATATATATATATACTTTTATTGTTTCAATACATACATACTGTATTAGTAACCAAATACCAATCAAAGAACACCCACCCCATCCCGACAGAGCCCATAAAAAAGATATACACATGCAAAGAAATTTTATTTTAAAAATTACATTAAAAATAATCATAAAAAGGGCAATTTTGTAAAAATAAAAAATAAAAAATAAACATTAAGACAATAACAGTTTAGCACATGCATTCCAATGAAAGTGAAAAATATATTCAAATAAGTCATAACAAATACAGTGCACATTAACACAGTCACATTGTTTGGGATTACCAAATCTTGTAATTTATGTGCATTTTTTTGTTTGATTGAGTAAGTCAGTCTTTCCATTGCTATACAAGAAGACATTTCCTTAATCCAGAGTGACAAAGATGGACCATGAATACTTTTCCAGTGAATGGCAATCAGGCGCTTTGCATGCAATAGACACAGGTTTGTAAACTTCTGTTCATATGTCTTCAGAGATAAGGCAGGTGGGAAAAGACCAAGAATACAAATTGTAGGGCAAACAGGGATTTCTTTACCAATAGTTTTAGAGATTACACCTATTAATTCTTTCCAAAATTGCAAGTGCTCACATTGCCAAACACAATGGAATAGTGTGTCCTTGCAAGTCAAACATCTTTCACAAATATCCAAAATATTTCTATTAAATTTATTTAACATTTCTGGTGTTATATATGTTTTCATTATCCAATTATATTGGATAAGTTTAAAATGGGTATAGATCGATAATGTTTGCGTTTGAACACAACTTTCTTCCTACTCATTTTCTGTAACATCCATCTGAAAGTCATCAATCCATTTATTCATTCATTTGTCATTTTCTTTTCGGCTTAGTCCCTTTATTAATCTGGGGTCGCCACACCAGAATGAACCGCCAACTTATCCAGCATTTGTTTTACGCAGCGCATGCCCTTCCAGCTGCAACCCATCACTGGGAAACATCAATTTACACTCATTCACACATACACACTACGGTCAATTTAGCTTACCCAATTCACCTATACCACATGTCTTTGGACTTGTGGGGGAAACGGAAGCACATGGAGGAAAACTCACGTAAACACGGGAAGAACATGCAAACCCCACACAGAAACACCAACTAACCCAGCCCGGGCTCGAACCAGCGGCCTTCTTGCTGTGAGGCGATTGTGCTAGTCACTGCGCCAGTCATCAATCCAAGACATTATATTTACATAAAAGCATACAAGTCAGTACATTTAAGGGGAAATACTGCAAAATCGTTTTGAAATGAGGTAAATACATGGTCAGTATTGCCGGTTTACATTCATAGCAGCTTCTTTTAAAAGCAAGCACTTAAACCTTCATGAACTTTCTGTAAAGGGAAAGCTGCGTTTTCTGTGATTTAGGTGGATATGTATTAATCAACTCTAGTTGACATTACATTTTGTGATTTGTGCTTTCAAAGTTCCTGTAGTTGTTCATGTGCATGTTAAAACCCAGGACAGATGAGACAAATAATTGAATTATTAATTTCAACAATACTAATTCATCAATAAATTTGCGATTTACACAACAAAATTCTGCTGGAGAACTATCAAAATGTTTAACTTCCCTCCCTATTTTGGCTTTGCTTGTTTGTTTGTTTTTGTTTATTTTTTTCTAGCAATGAGTAAAACCTTGTAATAACATTTCATGATTATTTGCCTTTTTATGATGAATTGTTTGGTTTATACCTTATTTGTAAGTAATTTTTAATTAAAGCATCTGATAAACTAATGCGTGTAAATGGAAAACATATTTCTTCACTTTTTTTTGCGCAGAAAGAAAAACATAAATAAAACAAAACTTTTCCCATAACATTTTTCTAAATTAAATTAAATTAAATTAAATTAAATTAAATTAAATTAAATTAAATTAAATTAAATTAAATTAAATTAAATTAAATTAAATTAAATTAAATTAAATTAAATTAAATTAAATTTCATTTCATTTCATTTTTATTGGAGAACATTGTTTTCCTAAAAGCTCCACACTCCTCTTTCTTAAACTCATGTCTCACTCACAACAGCCAAAAGCACCACTTGGTCATGTGATACAAGAACAACTAAACACAGCAGAGCAGGAACAACAATATACGAGTAACACATCTTCACATTAAAGAATGGGGAGTTATGAACTTTAAAGTATCAATCTCATCAGCTTAATACCAACCCAGTTCCAATGTTAATATCGATACTTTAGGATATTATGATCAATTCACCAACATCCCCTATAGCGAACTGTGTGTGCGTGCATGTCTGTGTGCGTGTGTACTCACTGAAGTGTCATTGGGTACAGTGCAGGTGTGAAGCAGGTATGTGGGACAGGTGTGGTTCAGGCCAGTCGAGCAGGTCAAGCATGTGACCAGCACAGGCGAGCAGAGGAGAGGGTGTGGAGAAACCCAGAGAGATAAGCTGAAGGAGGGCCAATCTCTGCCGACTCCACTTCAGGTACAAAGTGTGCCTGCGGGAAGAGGAGGAGAACTAATATTTCACACACATACACAAGCCTGCAGGCAGTTTCCACTGTTTCACAAACAAATTGATAGAGATGAGTCAGTCTCTCATGTTCTGGTTAACCTTTTAGTGCCCACAAGACCCTGAGATGAAAGGAGCACTCGCGCTTGTAGAGTATCTTCAGATGGCTGTATTAGGAGGAAAAGAAGTGTGCTTAAAGGTGTTGAATGCAGTACTTTAATCTCAAAAGTATATTTTTATGAACTGTTGTTGTAGATAAGATTAATCAAACAAAAGGCTTCTGAAGTGTACTTTAAATACTTGCTCATGACCTTTAAATAGGTTATGTTATGCTTTTTACAAGATGTAATGTACTGTAAGTCTCAGGCGTAAAGTTCCAGCTCGAAATACAATGCTGGAACGTGCATTTTGTGTATGTGAGTGTGTGTTTGCGTGTGTGCCTTTAAATGTATAATATAAGCTGCTGTTAACTGCCACTTTTCCAAAAAGGACAGGGCCTTTACACATCACGCCTTGGATACGCTGTCAACAACAAAGAACACAAGGTGCATCCCAAATCGCATACTTATGCACTATTCTACGCCATTTTGTAGTATAAATAGTGTAAGTAGTGCGTTCACACTGAAAACTCTAAAAATAATAAGCGCACTTCAGTTACCCGGATGATGCACTCATTTAGCCGGTAAAATTAAGTGTGGAATGAGGGACACTTCACACACTCAATAGTCGCAGATTTGCTCATGTAACGAAATAGGGGCAAAGCTTTCAGCCCAGGTAGCAGGTGGCCCATTTGGCATAAAGCTGGCACAGCAGGCATTCATCCGGCACTGGCATACAGCATGTAGGCCAAATGTGGCCCGGGTTTGGCAGAGGTGGCACCGTCTTTAAGGCGGCATACAATACTTGGGCCAAACGTAAAATGTAGTATTTGGCCTAGATGTCAATGATTAATATGTGGGCCATGTAGGTTTTTGCCTATCTTGACCCACATTTAAAATACATTTAAATTATTTTTGAATAAAGAAAAAAATCAGTCAGGTCACTTTAAGAAAAAGCAAGCCCATAGTGTGCCTAAAACGCAATGCTTTATGGATATATCAATTTTATAGCAGTCGTGACGCACCAACATATCTGGCCCAGTTCAGGCCCAGTTATAGAATCAGTCAGTTCAGTTCAGTTTCAGTTCAGGTTATTAACTTGGCTCAGATATGGTCCATGTTTGGCCCTTGTCTGCAATCCAGACTTGGTCCATTCATGTACCGTAATTCACTTCAGCATGTGGCCCAAGCAAAAGCTGATTGTGTGGGCCAGAGCTGGGCCAGAGAATTTCTTCTATGTGGGAGGCGCTCATGTTAGATTTCTTTATTTATTTTAGAATATGAAAGCAAAATTCTCCTACGAGAGTGATAATACCACCTCCTGATGGTGAATGCGGTTATACTCATGGCAGGTATTATTTGGTAGTGTGGCCATTTATTTCACTAATTTGGCAACCGTCAAAGGCCAGCTGGGAAACTCTTTTAATTTCTGCCTAGTAAAAAAAACATTTGTGTTCCATTTGGGACGACACTACATACATATACTATACTATTGAGTGTGTAAGTCCATAAGTACATAGTGCATAAGTGCATAGTGTATAGTGTGCCATTTGGGACGCAGCTACACTTTTTTAATAAGTTTTAAAGTTTTGTCAGTTTGAACTCGTGATGTACAGTTTGCTGAGCGCATACAAATAAAAAAATCTCTAGCAGAAAAAAGTCAAATTTAATGAAAAAATGTATAAACCTGGCAATGCAGTGGGGGCCCGGCTGCTCCCCCATCTGCAGGAGTGTGTGTCTGAGCTCTGTGTCTCTGAGTGTGTGTGCAGTGTGTGCTCCTGCGCTGCACTCGGGCGAGTAGGTAGTGCTGTTGCCTCACAGCAAGAACGTCGCTGGGTCGCAGGTTCGAACCTCGGCTGGGCTGGGTCAGTTGGCGTTTCTGTGTGGAGTTTGCATGTTCTCCCTGCGTTCGCGTGGGTTTCCTCCGGGTGCTCCGGTTTCCCCCACAGTCCAAAGACATGCAGTACAGGTGAATTGGGTAAGCTAAATTGTCCATAGTGTATGAGTGTGAATGTGTGTGTGTGGAAATTCCCAGAGATGGGTTGCGGCTGGAAGGGCATCCGCTGCGTAAAATCGTGCTGCATAAGTTGGTGGTTCATTCCACTGTGGCGACCCCGCAAGGGACAAAGCCGACAAGAAAATGAATGAATGAATGTATAAACCTAAATAAAGCAAACAAGTGTACAAACACACGGTGGTTGAGAGAGCTTAACGTGCTGCAATTTAAGAAAACACGTGCAATTACAAAAAATACCAGCAAATTAAAAAACATCTTGATCCGTTTGACAGCAGACATGCTGCAAATCCTCACAACGCAAACACATTTTTAAAAAACAGGCTGCATTTTCTCACAACACAAACAATTTACAAAAACGCGCTGCATTTTTTTCTCACAATGCAAACAAATTAATAAAACGCGCTGCATTTTCTCACACCACATTCAAATAGCTCAAAACACAATGGTAAAGTTTCAAGGAGACCCTAAAACGTGACGGACCTGGCTATTAATCTTATAGTTAATTAGGCTAATAAAATACAAAAGACAAGGGAATCGAGAAGTTAAAATAAACAAACAAAAAACTCACCTTTCAAAGATCATCTACAATTTCACTAACTGAAGAACGGTGCGCTATCCCATGATGCCCTGCGAGAGAATTCATGAATGGGGTAAAGTCTAGATCGGATATGCAGCCGTCCAGAAGTGCGATATGCACATTAATATAGCAGCATTTTTATGACACTGTATAACAATAATTAATAATGGGAGTGAAGCAACGCAGCTCACGCTGGTAGGTCACTTGATTATGACAAAATGGCGGATGTAGTATGTCCAAGTTCCATTCATACTGTGAATGCTGTTACTTTAAATTCAAATGAAGTACCCGAGTAGTAGGCGGTTTTGGATGCAGCCATTATATTAGCACAGTGGTGTCCATCTTGTTTTTGGGTCTCCTTGAAACATTTCCGTTGTGTTACATTGTTTTTGCAAGTGTTGTGAGAAAATGCAGCATGTTTTCATAAATTGTTTGCGTTGTGAAAAAATGCAGCTAGTTTTATTAATTTGTTTGCTTTGTGTGAAAATGCAGTGTGTTTTTTAATGTGTTTGAGTTGTGAGGATTTGCAGCACATGTGCTGTCAAACGGATGAAGATTGTTAATTTGCTGACGTTTTTTTGTAATTGGATGTGCTTTCTTAAATTGCAGCACGTTAAGCTTTCTCAGCCACCATACAAACAAGTGTGCAGACTTCATAACTTTTAATTTTTGACTGCAGGTTCTCCGCAATTCAAGGTTTCTCGGTTTTAACAACAGGTGAATCCCCAGATCATTGCCATTCATCACTTTACCAATTAAAAACAACCAACTTAATGATAAGCTTAAATTCAAAGCAACACAATTCTAAACAAATTCAAACTGCTCAAATATGAAAATATTTGAAGCAAATTTGACAACTCAAAGTGCTGCAATAATTATTGAAAACTGGGCTAAGCTAAAGAAAGTTTGGAATGCTAATTTCTTATGTACATTCACCATAACCTATTTATAACCAATACAAGTGGGTTTCAAATCACTGCATGCTCTAGAGCTCATATTTTTCAAAAGGAGGTTTATTTCCAGTAAACCTTAAAATGTCACTGTTGCCACTGGTCACTTTGTCTTCAAGCTTTTGCTCTTTTTTAATGTAGATTTGTGGGTGATCTGTGTGTTTGAATAGTTTCAAATATAAATTTATGAAAATCCAAAATATGGCCAGGTCATTTCAAATAGGTTGTAAAATGTCTCAACTAAGAAATCAAGCACTGCTTTTATACAATAGTTTTTAATGATATTATTGTAATAATTTAACAAGTTCCATGAGGGAAAAAGGCAATGTCACTGTTGTTTTATCACTTTATGAGCAAATTATATTGAAAATTACACAGTTCACAGAAATCCTTTGAAAGAATCTGAAGAAAAAAAGGAGCAGAGATTAGCAAAGGCTCATTTGTGCAATCAGAAACATTTATCATTTATATAAAGCTGAGCTATCAGAAATACAGTCAGCTATGGGGTAGAGAAGGCTAGTCAGTGTCAGATGAGCTGGGTCTATGTAGGCATTTTAAAAGTAGTACAGCTCATCTCAAGGGCCCAGAATCTGGGCCTGGTCTCAATAACAGAGTCAGCTTTATAATGCGAGCGAAAAAGAGAGAAGAAAAGAGATTCTCCACACACATTCTGAAAATAATTAGAACATGTAACCCATCAAAAAAAGGTTAAAATTTACAGAAGTAGATGACCCAAAAGGCTTACTTCAGTTTAACAAACCTCCAAAAGCACAGAACGGGGCAATTGGGGCTCTGTGAGCACTGCTGGGAAACAGAAGACCACCGCACTGATGCCGCTTGCTGGCTGAGTAAAATGGCACACATTAACGAACTTTACAGAATTTACTCAACGCTTGTCATAAACCTCCATTATGTCAACACTGAAGCTGCATTTTGGCTGGAGAGATTTAGAGGAGGATCTTCCCCCTTTTCCAGAGTGGTCTTGTCTAGGAGAGTTCCGGAATGTTGACCGTTGTGACCTGAATCATTTAGCGGGATAACTAATGGCCACCTGTGGCCATCTAGCATTCCTAGAAGACCAGACCGCTGATATGATCAGCTACTCCAAATACTGATCTCTAAGGTCAGCAAGTGCAGCATTCACTCACACAGACGCACAACCAAATTATACTTATATAAGTACAAAACATAAGCATAAACACGCTAAAAGGATAATTGATCCAAAAGTAAACCGTTTTGTCATTCTTTTGTCATTTTTCTATTAAAAAAAATGTTATTGGTTGAGTTTTTACCATGTAACTGTTAATGATAAAAAACTGTACATAATTTAAAGGGAGATTTCAACCAAAAAAAATAAATCAACTTTTTGCATATGCGGTCACATTCAGGAAAACTGACTTAATAAATGTTGTCTACACTCTCAGAAATGAAGTGACGCAAGCTGTCACTGGGGTGGTACCTTTTTAAAAGAAACAAATTTGTACCTAAAAGGTCCATATTAATACCTCAAGGGTACATATTAGTACCTAAAAAGTACAAAAGTCTTCCTCTTAAAATTTGTAGGTACTAATATATACTTTTGAGGTACCAATATGGACCCTTTAAGTACAAATGTGTACCTCTTGAAAAGGTACCACCCCAGTGACAGCCAGAGGTGGACTGGGACCAAAATTCAGCCCTGGCAGTTGATCAGGGGAGGGGGGTTGATGGTCCCAGTTTTCACGAAAAGTGGGGGAGGGGGTTGACGGTCACGGTTTTCACGAAAAGTGGGGGGGGTTCAGCCCGGCCCAAAAGGTACGTCGGTCCGCCCCTGGTGACAGCCCGTGTATCTTTATTTCTGAGAGTGGGACAAACAATTTCAGACTAGTGAATGTACTCAGGATTCTTTTAAACTTAATATATACAGTTGAAGTCAGAATTATTAGCCCCCCTTTGAATTTTTATTCTTTTAAAGTATTTCCCAAATGATGTTTAACAGAGCAAGGAAATTTTCATAGTATGTCTGATAATATTTTTTCTTCTGGTGAAAGTCTTATTTGTTTTATTTCGGCTAGAATAAAAGCAGTTTTTAATTTTTTAAAGACCATTTTAAGGTCAAAATTATTAGCCCCTTTAAGCTATATTTTTTCTCGATAGTCTATAGAACAAACCATCATTAAACAATAACTTGCCTAATTACCCTAACCTGCCTAGTTAACCTAGTTAAGGCTTTAAATGTCACTTTAAGCTGTATAGAAGTATCTTGAAAAATAGCTAGTAAAATATTATTTACTGTCATCATGGCAACGATAAAATAAATCCGTTATTAGAAATGAGTTATTAAAACTATTATGATTAGAAATGTGTTGAAAAAAATCTTCTCTCCGTTAAACAGAAACTAGAGAAAAAAATAAACAGGGGGGCTAATAATTCTGACTTCAACTGTATATATATACAGTATAAACATGCCAGTTTATTCTATAACCACTAAGATTCTTTTTTCCAATAATACTCAGTTGACCACTAGCTGACATGTAGTTGCCTTAAGGCTGATTTATACTTCTGCGTCAAGCACACACGTATGGTCTGGCGCCACCTACGCGTGGTTGCATATGCCTTGCTGTGGCCATCGACGAAGCTGACGCGCACTTCTCAAAAAATGTAACCACTGTACACATTGAAACGACGCAAAGCGGGAGTCTCTGTGATTGGTCGGCTTGGTATCAGTGACGAGTGTGGGTGGGGCCGAGAGCCGCGCGTGTCCATTGAAGTGAGTGTTTACTAGTGTCGAGTTCCGTGAAGGAGCTCCAGATGAAAAGTATTGTTTTGTCTTTACCTTATGATTAAAGTTGTTGCACGTCCGCCGGTTCGTGCCTCAAAATGAGCGACTAGTAGATTAACAGAAAAAACAAAACACCAGCGAAGAAACTAAACACAGGAAAATAAAAACCTCACTACCAGCTAGAGTTTCGGAAGTGTTAGTGCAGAGCAACACATATAGCGTGCAGAAGTATAAATGCACGGCAACGCATAAGGCATGACCCGTGGGTCATGCCAATCACTCAACGCAGAAGTATAAACCAGGATTTAAGGCTGATTTATACTTCAGAGTCCAGCGCATGCGTATGCTCGGGCACAGCCTTCGCGCGGTTGCAAAGCCCACACCTCTCAAAAACTTTAACTACACGTCGCAACGATGCAAAGCGCAAGCTCTGAGATTGGTCGGCTTAGTAGCTGTGACGAGTGTGGGCAGTTCTGAGAGCCGCGAGCCAGTCCGCCAGTTCCCACCTCTGAATGTGCATGCAGAAGTATAAATGTAGGGCTATGTGCAAGGCAGGCACCATGGGTCAAGCCGATCACTCGACACAGAAGTATAAACCAGGCTTTAGTCAACACCCCAAACGGACAACAGCCAATAACATTCTGCACCTTTGTTAAAGGATGTATCTTTGTATTTGATTCTACAAGCTAAATTGGGCTAACTCCCTCTAACGTTAGCCTGATGAGAATAAACATGTAGAACACAACAAAAAACTAGCCAAGAAGGATCTGGCTGCAGACTGGGTGCACATGCAAGCTAAGACTTTTAATACATACACCTAACCCTACCCCTCACTGGATGTCACTAGCTCTATTGAGAGCATGTGTCTGAGACTACATGTAAGACCACATGTTTCAGCTTGTATGTGAAAGTCTGCAACCAGATACTTAACTAGAGTCCTGACTAAAGGCCCAACACTCCCAGGTGACTGACCATCAGCTAATATTGTGCATGTCATGATTTTGCCAAGTACGATGCAATCCTGGATTAACATCTATGTTGATCCTGGTACATCATTTTTGTTTGTAAATATAATCCATACCTATTCCCTACCCCTAAACCCAACCATACCTGTAAATTATTCCCAAAATCAGAGTAGTTGGAAAACAATCATGTAGAAGTGCACAAACTTAACATAAACTTACATAAACTGTAAACCTATCCCTTAATATTGATTGGCTGATTTGAATGTTGTTCCACGATCAACACAGATGTTAATCCAGGACCGTGTCCTACTTGGTAAATTCAGGTTGGCCTCATATCGTTCCACATTTTCATTTTTGGGTGCACTGTACCTTTAAGAAGAGTTAAAAAAAAGAAGTGTCTAACTTTGGCGTTTTGTTTGTTTACACTCGATTGTGTGTTGAAGGCTATAGAAGAGGGTCTTCACTGAAATAAATATCCCTCACCTGTCAGAGCGAGATCTCTAGTTGGCCACTGGCAGGCTGACCTTGGCCATGTCATCACTGTTCAAACACACACACACTGGTCATCACTGCTGAAGACACCACAACTAATGGGTCTCCACCCTTCCAGCAGAGGCAGGAAATGAAAATGTTGATGAAGAAGGTATCGATCGCTCAAATTAATTCGGCCCTGATGGCCCAATAGTCACGGTGTGGGGTGTGTAAACAGAAAATCCCTCACGCAGGAGGACAGAGAGCAAACCTCATCCACTCACTTCATAAACTCAAGTCTTCAGAGTCAGGTGTCAGACTCTGAAATGCACATTATTGTATAATCACTATCAGATAAATTCATGTAAGGGCTTTTTGATGGGTGCGTGTGTTATTGTGAAAGGCCAGGAAGGTTGATTCTGTTTGTAAAGGAGCTGTTTGAGAATGAGGATGGTGAGAAAGTTGGAGGAAGTAAGGTAAGTAGCTGTTTATGTGACCTTTTCAATGCCATGTTTAATTTTTTTTTTTGCTTGTGCTTGATAAGTATGTTCATGAGTGTTATAAAGCTATAAATATGCATTTTTGTGCACCGTTATTTCTGGTTGGAAGGCTTTTAAAACGTTTTTGAAAAAGTCTCTTATGTTCATCACTAATACCTTTGTTATAATTATACAAAATACTTGTTATTTATTATTATTGTTATTTATTATTATAACAAAACTTGATTATTTTAATAAAAACATATATTTTAATGTGCTGATTTAATTGCATTTTCTTTTACTTCTATATTGTGAAGAAAAAAAGAAAAAATATATGTTTTTTCACAAGTACGTAAAAATAAAACTGACTGCAAAGTTCTATGGGACTGTGTACACTATCTGACAAAAGTATTGTCATCAATCCCAGTTGTAAGAGCAACAAATAATAACTTCACTTCTTGTTGATCAATTATAAAAGGTGCTGCAGGATTGGCCAGCCCAGTCACCAGGGGTAAACATTATTAAGCATGTTTGGGGTAAAATGGAGGAAGCATTGAAGATGCATCCAAAAAATCTTGCTGAACTCTGGTATATCGAAAAATACATTTATTTTGGCTGTTAACGGCTAAAAAACACATTTTGCCATGTGCGAGGAACAAAGTGAGGAACAACAGAGATGAGGATCCAAGTGCAGGTAAAAAAAGATCAATAAGGTTAGTAAGGACAAACAGAAGTGGCTGTTACAAAAAAAAGGCAATCCAAAAACATGGTCAAAAAACTGGCATAAGGTCAAAATAGGCAGCAAACAGGATCAAACAATAAATAAGACTAAGGTCAAAAACAAACAGACAAAACAAAGAAATGCAAACGTACATCAAAGACTTCATGCTAAACTGGTGTATGTGTAGTGTATAAATAGTCTGAATGATCAGTGGTCACAAGTCTCAGCTGTGTGTGTCTCATCAGCCGTGATCAGCGACTGGTGTGTGTGACATGGCCTGATGGGATTTGTAGTTTATAAACAATATGTAGTTCACCAGCCATCTGTCAGGAGTGGATTGCTGGTGATCATGACACATTTACTTGTTTTTTAATAAATATTAATCTGAACATTCCTGCATTTAATCAAATAATATAAATGTACAGTGCATCCAGAAAGTATTCATAGGGCTTCACTTGTTCCACATTTTTTATGTTACAGCTTTATTCCAAAATAGATTAAATTCATTTATTTCCCCAAAATTCTACACACAATACCCCATAATGACAATGTGAAAAAAGATTTTTTGAAATTGTTGCAAATTTATTAAAAATAAAAAAGCTGAAAAATCACATGTATATATGTATTCACAGCCTTTGCTCAATGCTTTGTTGACGCACCTTTGGCAGCAATTACAGCCTCAAGTCTTTTTGAATCTGATGCCACAAGCTTGGCACACCTGTCTTTAGGAATTTTTACCCATTCCTCTTTGCAGTACCTCTTAAGCTCTATCAGGTTGGATGGTAATCGACGATGTACAGCCATTTTCAGATCTCTCCAGACATGTTCAATAGGATTTAGTTCTGGGCTCTGGCTGGGCCACTCACCACTCACTCACTGGGACATTCACCAAGTTGTTATAAAGCCACTCCATTGATATTTTGGTGGTGTGCTGAGGGTCACTGTCCTGCTGGAAGATGAACCGTCGCCCCAGTCTGAGGTCAAGAGCACTCTGAAGCAGGTTTTCATTCAGGATGTCTCTGTACATTGCTGCATTCATCTTTCCCTCTATCCTGACTAGTCATGATGCTGCCACCACCATGCTTCACTGTAGGAATGGTATTAGCCTGGTGATGAGCAGTGCCTGGTTTTCTCCATACGTAACGCCTGTCATTCACTCCAAAGAGTTCAATTTTAGTCTCATCAGACAAGAGAATTTTGTTTCTTATGGTCTGAGAGTCCTTCAGATGCCTTTTGGAAAATTCCAGGTGGGGAGTGGCTTCCATCTGGCCACTCTACCATACAGGCCTGATTGGTGGATTGCTGCACAGATAGTTGTCCTTCTGTAAGGTTCTCCTCTCTCCACAGAAGAATGGTGGAGTTCAGACAGAGTGACCATCGGGTTATTAGGTCCTTCTACCTCGATCACTCAGCTTAGATGGCCGGCCCGTTCTAGGAAGAGTCCTGGTGGTTCCAAACATCTTCCACTTACGGATGATGGAGGCCACTGTGCTCATTGGAACTTACAGAGCAGCAGAAATGTTCCTATAACCTTTCCCAGCCTTGTTCCTCGAGACATCCTATCTCGGAGGTCTACAGACAATTCCTTTGTCTTCATGCTTGGTTTGTGCTTTGACCAATCAACTGAATTTACCACAGGTTCAATTAAGCTGCTGAATCATCTCAAGAATGATCAGTGGAAACAGAATGTACCTGAGCTCAATTTAGAGCTTCACGGCAAAGCTGTGAATACTCCTGTACATGTGATTTTTCAAGTTTTTATTTTTAAGAAATTTACAGTAATTTCAAATTTTTTTTTTACATATTGTCATTATGGTGTATTGTGTGTAGAATTTTGAAGAAATAAATGAATTTAATCCATTTTGGAATAAGGCTGTAACATAAAAAAATGTGGAAAAAGTGAACCACTATGACTACTTTCCGGATGCACTGTACATAAAAATAATACTGACTGCAATGTTTTGAATTTTATGGGACTGAATATTTAATGTTAGAATATCTATAACTTACCCCCTTAACTTTTAACTACTTAATAATATAGAAAAAATATTTATTTAATTTTATAGTTAATTTTGCTGTTAATGACCAAAGCAATTTATTTTATAATAAATATTAATCTGAACATATTCCTGCATTTAACCAAATAATATAAAAATTAGTTATAATAAAACAAATTAAATAAAATAGTTTTTAATCAAATACAAATAATAAACATAAACAATTTGACTTAATTTATGAATTCCTAAATTGCCAGACTTAAAAAAAAACTGTAACAATATAGCATATCAAGGTTCTACTCTGTATTCTACATTATTAAACTACCTAAACACAGTTGAGAACTGATTAACTGAAAATGCCTTCACTCTCGAGCCTCCACTGGCTCTCCCCTTGCATTCAGCAGCATGTGTCAGGCCAGACATATTGTAGTTCATGAAAGAGTCTGAGACACTGCAGATCAACCAGATTGTGTAGCATGCAGAGTTCAAAACACCCCCCTCCGACGGGCAAACATGCTCCGAGAGGCTAGCTGCAATGGTGGCCAATCTCAGCACACCATCCTCCTCTCGGACACTTCCTTTCCAGTGGGCCGCCCCAACAAAGGTGCTCAGTCATCTGAAACTTAATCTGCAGCTTTGCCATTCTGACCTCTCACCTCCGCCGCCTTAAGACTGTGAAAGGGAGAGAGAGCTGTGCTTAGACGCAGGGAAAAAGGCATGGAGAACATACCGGAGAGACCATGAAGTTGTAAAATGAAGATGGAATGGCCTTTTGGAGTCGCTTATAGCACATGAAAAATGTTCCCTGTGTTCCTGACGCATTTCTCTGTGTGCTTGTTCACGCTTGCGTGTGTGTATGAGCAGGACTCTGGGGACACAAACGTGAGAGAGTGTCAAAAGAGTCTTAAGCGGTAGACAGAGTGCACTGGGGTCACTTTAACACAAAACAGTAGGGCCACTAGACAAAACAAAGTGGCACACTGTTCTTTTCTGGCAACCGCAAATGATCAAACAAGGCAGCTAGCTCACCATTTACAAACCTATTGTGTTTGCTTTAAAGGGTCATGAAACACCAAAACACATTTTTTGAGATGTTGACAGTCATATATGTGTCCCACGTTGCTAAAAACACTATTAGGACACATATATTTCACAAAAAAACTAAAAATTGGTTGATTTTGCATTATTTTGAGCAAATTCGTTCTTACGGTTTGAAAGAAAATTTTGAAGCTACGTCACGGCCATGCGATCATTGTGTAAATTCCAGCGTGGAGACTGGATGTCTGTACCGACCGGTACAACGTGACATCTTTGAGTTTTCAGCATTAAAGGTGCAGTAGGTGATTGTCTTCAGAAACATTTTTTGTTGTGCTGAACGTGTTGAAAGTCTCTGCACATTCCAATAGTAATGATTGAAGTAAATGATCTAAATGTATTATTTATATGTATTTTTATATTCTGGGTAAGGCATAAGACTAAAAAATGTTCATCCAATTAAATATTGTCAGGCCAACATTTCTCATAATTCTGATAAGTAGTCCAAACTGTCTGTCAGGAAATGTAGATTTGTGCAACGGTGCATCCCTGTTCACACAGATCCGCCATTTCGTTCATGTGCACACGAGACAATCACAGTTGCGGTAAAATTAAATGCTGAATCAAAACTTTTATAAATCCTGAATCAGTATTGGAGTTACTTTTGCACGCTGGAGGAAGGACGACACCATGGCTGAAGTATTTCTTTTAGACAGGTAATGTTAAGTTTTAAAAGTATTTTAGTCATGCAAAGTGTATGTAGATTGTGTTGTGTTACGAATGGGTTATATGCACAAGTGTTGTTCAGCCACTAAAATCTTACAGCGAACGATTAATGTGACTATTTTCAATTTCATAAGGGCCCTTTTGCAGCATCGATAATGTAGATTTTTATTTAGTTTAACAACAAAACGTCAGTAAATAGCACTATTCCGCCTAGCCTGCTTTACTGAGGTGAAGTTGGTTTTATATTCATATTGATTCCTTTTTGAACAATGACAACCTGTGGCACACTCCCTATATTGTTTACCATGCTAATTTGTATATTCGCTCTGCAATAGCATGTAAGTATGGCTTAGTAATAAGCGTAATTCCTGAACTACATTTCTAACTGGCGAATGTCATGAACTAGTGGGTTGTCTGCTGTCATGTTGTGATTTCAGGAGGCGTGGCTTTGGATGACAGGGGAGGGACTGTGTATCAAAGATATTATGTTAAACAGTTAGTTCTTTAGAAGATCACCTACTGCACCTTTAATTCATGAGAAGACTTGGTTCGAACCAATCAGTGTGCTTTATTGTGAATGAGGTGCAACTTCATTAATATGCATGATATAGTTATTACCTGTTACAGTGTTCAGACGGCAGAGAGACACCACGTTGTGTTTCCAACCATAATTAAAACAAGTAAAAGTGACAGTGAAATTAAAATGATGAGGTTTTATTGTTGATGTATTGTAAAGAATTGGATTCATGGTGAATAACTTTACAGGCATGATATGGCAGGCTAGAGTGACCAAAAGCTTTAAATTAAACATGCAAAATGTGACACCAACAAGCACAACAGCCCATAAATGCAAATATACTCAATGTAAGCCAAATTTTGTATTTTTTAAACGAGAATTGAAACTGTACTTAAAAACCACCACTTAGTCTCATAATAAGAAAGCAATTAAAACTTATAAAACATGTGCTTTATTTAATATCCTGCATTCATTTGTATGATTTTTTCATGTGCCCTCATTTATTTATTTTTTTTGTTTGTTTTTTTCTTTCTCATTGTCTTTCTTTTGCTTTACCTTTATTATAATTTTTTCAAATTGTCACATTTCTCATGTTGCAAAAAGTAATATTTGTATTGCTTGTACTATACTTTTATCTGTTTGTATTTCTATTTGTTGTAATTGCCTGTTGTTACTGCAATAAAAAATAAATAACAAGCACAACAGCCAATCAGATCACTGTATTTCAAAATATATTTGCATATGTGATGCAACGTTCTATTGGGATATACAGTATGTATGTATACAAATATCATGTTTGTATGTGAAGGATATCATAGCGATATACTAGCCTATACTTATGCAAACAGTTAAACTCTCTCAACACTGCAGATAGCCCAGACCACAACAGAAATGTGTCAGGTGAACCAAAAAGTGACGGACCCGACTGCTTCCTGTTCAGTGGCTGTTTCTCAATATGCCTTCTTCAGCGATCTTGCGTCCTCGTGTTCTCGTGCAACGTAATCATCATCCGCCGAAGTTTAGTTCCAAAACTCAAGACTGCAAGAATGGAGGACGCGTTCCCGGATGTGTTCCTGATATCGAGGACGCACCGATACAGACTTGAGCGCCAAACTTGCTCTAGAAGTCTCAGAAGTCATTGCGACTGGAGGTGTGAAGCACAGCATTTTCTATAGATTTATTATTAAAGTTCAGAAATATAACTTATTTACCTCAGGAGATACCCTAAATGGACGGTGAAAGTAAACATTAACTCGAAAATCTTAATAAAGGCATAAACACATTATGGGTGTTTATTTGTTAAAATTTATGTTAAAATCTGTTTTATTTGTATTGTGCAAAGTATATTTGTAAAGTCTTCATGCATAGTATATAT
Source organism: Danio kyathit (assembly GCA_903798195.1). Lineage (NCBI taxonomy): Eukaryota > Metazoa > Chordata > Actinopteri > Cypriniformes > Danionidae > Danio > Danio kyathit. The sequence goes on along the minus strand of LR812531.1, from coordinate 31,055,663 downwards.
TGGGGGAACAGGGAAAAAAATTGCTGTATTAATGCTGTAATGTGTAAATAATTCTCGGGTAAAAATGTGTGAAGGTCATGTGACCATCAGGAAGAACGCAGCATCCCATTTCTCATAGGATGGGTTCTGTGTTCTCGCGGTCTCCCAAGTTCATTCTTCCGAAGTGGCATGGAAAGATCGGTCACCACAAGAACGCAAGTCCATTCTCTGCGTTCTTGAAATTGAGAAACAGCCAGTGGGTTTGTCAGAGATCTGAGAGGTGAGTTTGTTATGTTTATCTACTGTCGTATTAATGTACAATTTGTATATTTTTAACCTTAAGAACCTGATGAATTGCACAATTTTTTTTTTTGGACATTAGGTTTATTGGGTTTTTCCAAGTTAAACACAAAGTACAACAAAGTACAGAGTAATCTAAATAGATGTCCCCAAACCTCCAACCCATAGTGCCAAATAAACCATGAATAAAATTAAACAAGAAAACATAAATAAGTCAGGTTCTAAGCATTCTGTCCTGTTATACCCAAGAACGGAATGAAGCTGCCTCAGTATTTGACAAACAAATCTTCCCACTTTTTCAACTGAAGCGCAACTTTTTCTAAAGGCATAAGATGACACTTCTTTAATCCAGATGGATGTAGAATGTGGATTAGAATTGTCCCATCTCAAAGTTATACATTTTATGGCTGCTAGTAGGGCTAGTCTGACAAATCTCAGAATAATGCTTTGATGATCAAGTAGTGTAGTAAATCTAGGCTCTCTAGGCACATTAGTACCTAGCTATGCCAATAACCTCTAAGACCTTTTTCCAAGTCAGGGCAAGACCACAGCATATGTAGGAAAGTCCCTCTATCTGCTTTACATCTAGGACAAAGTTCTGCGTAGGAGCTTTTAAAAGAGAGCAATCTAACTGGAGTATAGTAAACTCTATTACATTGGATGAGTTTATGACAACTATTGATAGGAAACGAATTGCACTATTAATGCTAAATGAACAGCTGACTCTAAACAGGAAGCATCTCTTTATGGGGTTTTCAACACATTTGTGGCGGTCATGGAGGAGCGGAGAGCATGAGACCGATTCCTGAAAGACCCTTGTGACAGATGAGTCTTCGCATTGATCTCGTGGGCCAGCCTGATCATCTGCCGGCACACCTGCATCTTCTCCCCGATAGACGTCCAGTGTTCTCCAGCCTCTGGCACCTAAACCGCAGCTAAGCACAGAAAGTTTGGCCAGAGGAGAAATGGTCATGCCTAACTAAGGCCCTGTTTACACTAGTACGTTTTAGTTTTAATTATACGTTAGGCGTTTTAGAATGAAAACGATCCACGTCCACACTAGCGTTTTACCCAGCGTTTCTGAACAGCTCTCTGTCTACATTAAAATGGTGAAAACGCACATTGTGTGACCACACACACTCTCTGGCATGCGCTGCAGCGTGCTTTAAGCACACACCCACATGAGAGCTGTGCACGTCGGACTGTTCATCACGAATCTACCGCTGGATCTAAACTCACTATATTTGTTAAACGTGATATTTAATTCATCTTGTTGTCTACATCTAACAACATATTCCCCGACTTTAGTCTTTTGAATCTATCACTTGTTCTCAGGTAACGTGCTTTGACGCAAAGATGAGTTAAGTTAATATCTTAATTAAAGTAACCGTGAACACCGATTCTGCACATCTGACTGATTGCTTGCCTTTATTTTCTCTATTGTATAAACTTATTGCACATTATACTTTTATAATGGCCATTATTGATCATTAAAACTGATATTCAATGAAAGAGAGAGGGTATGTTTCCTATTTTCAATGAAAATGAAAGGAGGCAGTAATGTTATAGGCTCCGTTTTGTTATAAATATGCATGAAGATGACGGTTATATTATGCAGCTACACGACGCCTCAACATTTTTGATGTCTGTTAAGTTGCTAATATCAAAATGAAAATAGGCAGTTCCTCATATCATGTTTTCATTTTATTGTTAAGATAGTGAAACAGCATAGCCAGGGTGATGTGAATGACTTTATAAAGTACACACTCGGGAGTTTGTTTTCCATATCAAACTTGCGAAGTCTGAACTTACAAGGAGAGGATGCAGGACTGAACTGTGTGAAGGCTACTTAATATTAAGGAAAAGCCCCAATCAGATAGGTGAATGTCTGCAGCCCTGCCTCCACACTAACACAGAGCAGCAGCGTTTTAGAATGAAAACGGCCTCTCTAGCGTTTCCAAAAAGCTCAGTTTTCGGTGCTCGTATACTCCGGCGTAGTGTGGAGGGATGGCTTAACCATAGCAAAACATATGCGTTTTAAAACTAAAACGTATTAGTGTAAACGGGGCCTGAGCCTCGTTTCTCTTGAGGTTTTTCCCTTCACTCATCAATTGGTGAAGTTTTGTTGCTCACCAATGTTGCCACTGGCTTGCTTGATTTGGGACTTGTGGAGCTGCACATCGACGGATTTGGTCTTCAGTGTTTGGACTTTCAGCGGTGAAATTTAAACCATACTGAACTGAACTAAACTGAACTTTACTGAACTTAACTTCAACTCTGAAAATTGGACTGACACAGTTTTAATTTACTAGAACATCTATGTTAAGCTGCTTTGACCCAATATACATTGTAAAAGCGCTATAGAAATGATCATGAATTGTATTGAATGTTTTCTCAATTTGTTAAGTTTTCTATGCATATGTTTTTTAATTGCTGCACATTTCTGTATTTGCATGCGTTGTGAGAATTCACATGCGTGTGTGTTGTCACACTAATGAATTTATATCAGTTTGATAGTGTTTTTCTATTTGCATGGATTTTCTTAACATGCAGCTCTTTTGAGCTTTCTCAGCCACCATTTGATGGCCCTTTTAAAGTGGGAACTGTCAATCATATGAGATAACAGTAACAGCAAACAGCAGCAATGCAATGATCCAATCTATTAATCAAACGTCTTTTGTTTGTATGCTTGAGATATAGAGATATCGTTCAGAATTGTACACACACAACCACGTGGAATTTTTCTAGTGTCTATATGACACAGTTAATGACGTTATGTAAGCGTATAATCGTTGATGTTTTTGATAATGTAAGCAGAGCGGCCTACAAACTCATTTGCGAGTGTTGAAGCTGGCTTCTGCTGATGAAACTGCAAACTATCTTCAGTAAACTTTCTTTTCATTTGAATCTCTGACTCTGGCTCTTCTTCATCTGACAGACTGACCTTTTTTGGGTTCAAACTGTAAAATATCCTTACAGTTTTGGGACTTGTGGAGCTGCGCATCGATGGATTTGCTCTTCAGTGTTTGGACTTTCACCAATGATATTTAAACCAAACTGAACTTCAACTGGACTGACACAGTTTCAATATGCTAGAACTTCTATGTTAAGCTGCTTTGACACAATCTACATTGTAAAAGCTATAACAATAAACATGAATTGTATTTAATTGAATTAAATTGAATTAACAATGTACAAAAACAATTCATGCAGACTTATTTGCAAGTTATTTCACACATCAACATATACTTTAAAATCACTTCTTGGCATAATGGATGATTACTATTACTTGAAATCGGCATTCGTGCACATTATTGATTTCCTCCCCTGAATAGTTTTGTAAAGTATTAGAAAGTATCCCAGTTGATCAGCATGTCAACAATACAAATTGATTTGATGTTAAAACTTTGTTGTCCATTTGACATCCAATTTATGCTCTTTGACCATGAAACAATTGACACTAAACGTATTATAAGGTTTTGTTTATCTGAAAACTTCAATTCCACATCACAAATTTACACTGGATTTTGTATCCCTGCAGTGCATGTAAAATGACATCAAATTGACATCTAACATTGGTGTCAAAAATCGATGATTCCTGACATGTTTTAGACGCAAATGCACACAAATCGTTTCAAGAGTTCACACTTAGCTGATGATTGATTAGAAAGCTTGTTTGGCATGCTGTCCCGGGAGAGAGCCCTGGGCTCATAAGATCTTCGAGCCCCCTCCCATTTGCAAGGCGAGAGGGGAGTTTGAGCTCAGGTAGATCTCGAGAACTCCCCTGCTGTAGTAGCTAATGAACAGAGAGTGATTGCTCTTAAGAGATAACTACTTACTAGGAGCATGTCTATGGTGCCCATTTGAATTAGTCAATTAACTTAAGTTGCATGTTTTTGGATGGTGAGAGGAAACCAGGGAACCCCGGGGAAACCCACGTTAGCTCGGGGAGAACAGGTTTACTCCGCACAGAAACACCGGCTGGCTTGGTAAGGACTAGAACCAGTGACGTTCTTGCTGTGAGGCAACTGCTAACCACTGGGCCACCGTATCACCCATCTAGGAAAGGAGGAGGAGTAGGGGTGGAAGAGGGGATTCTTCAAAATGAAGCTGGCTGTTATATGGAAATTAGGGTATTTATAGTGGCTTAGGAATCGTCTAATTGGTGAATCATAAATTGAATAATGCAGGACCGGCCGCGAGCAATCATAAGCACGTGACTACTTATAAAGGAAGTAAACTTCACTTTGACATCAAGATGCCCAATATTCAAATTGCATACAAATTCCAATAGCTGAAACTTTACTGAAATGTATACATTCATTCATTGACTAAGCCTTTGGCTTAGTCCCTGATTTATCAGGGTTCGTCACAGTGGAATGAACCGCCAACTATTCCAGCATATGTTTTACGCAGCTGATGCCCTTCCAGCCGCAACCCAGTACTGGGAAACACCCATAGACTCTCACATTCACACACACTCATATACTATGGTCAGTTTAGTTAATCCATTTCACCTATAGCGCATGTCTTTGGACTGTTTTGAACTGGAGCACCTGGAGGAAACCCACGCGATCACTGGAAGAACATGCAAACTCCACACAGAAATGACAACTTCAGCCGGGACTCGAACCAGCGACCTGCTTGCTGTGATGTGACAATTCAATTCACCTTTATTTGTATAGCGCTTTTACAATGTAGATTGTGTCAAAGCAGCTTGAAGATTATATTATAGAGATTATTATAGAAGATTATAGTAAATTGAAACAGTGTCAGTTCAGTTTTCAGTGTTTAAGTTCAGTTCAGTTTAGCTCAGTACAGTGTGGTTTAATAATCACTACTGAGAGTCCAAACACTGAAGAGCAAATCCATCGATGCGCAGCCAGTGACGACAGCGGCGAGGAAAAAACTTCACCAATTGGCGAAAGTGAAGAATTTAAAAAACCTCGAGAGAAACCTGGCTCAGTTGGACACGACCATTTCCCCTATGGCCAAACGTCTTGTGCAGAGCTGCAGTCTAGGCACCAGAGGCTAGAGAATGCTGGACCTCAGCGAAGACTCGTCTGTCCCCGGAGCGCCACAGGAACCAGTCTCATGCTCTCCACTCCACCATGAACACCACAGCAGCTGCTCAGGATACGGCCTGGTCCAGGATTATAAAAACCTTGGGATTATCTCGTCGCTGGTGTTGGATTGCATCAGCGGCGCTGCATTCAAATCACTTTTATTGTCACATCATCAGCAGCATGTGTGCTATGATGAGTGAAAAGCTTAGTCTGAGGGCATCGAGATGAGTACTCCCAGGTGGAAATAGAGAATAAAGAGAATAATTAGCGTAGCTGCTGTTCATAGTGTATATAAACGAGATGCAAAACCTGCGTGGGGCACACTCATGTATCATACCGCTAAGTGATGCACTGAGTGTATGCTTTGCTAAAAAGATTAGAAGTTTTGGATTGCGAGAGTGTGTCTGAGCCTCGGGCATTGTCAGGAAGACTTTTCCAGAGTTTAGGAGCCATAAATGAGAAGGCTCGACCTCTTTTACTCGACTTTGCTATTCTAGGTACTACCAGAAGCCCTGAGTTTTGAGATCTTAAAGAGCGGGTTAGATAAACAGGAGCTAGATTATTTAAAGCTTTATAGGTAAAAAGCAATATTTTATAATCAATACGAAACTTAACAGACAGCCAGTGTAAGGAGGATAAAATTGGGCTAACCACTGAGCCACCGTGCCGCCCTATACAAATTGCAATAGCTGAAACTTTCCCGAAACTGTTAGGCGCAAAACAAGCACATGTGATTTTGGATGGCTGTATTTAGCACTGACCACTTTTAATCGGATCAACTGCAACCAGTTAATTCCAGTTGTAAGCGATGGCTCCCTTTCACACCTGTCCCGTCCTCTCCTCCCCTCTAAAACCCTCCACCAGCTATTAGGAACTGTCCTGAAAAAATCTCTGCAGTTCAACTTCAGCCGTCCTCTATGATTACCTCATTTTTCCCCCGTCTCTTCCGTAGCGAAGGTGACCCAGGCTGTTCATCTCTGCAGCTGCAATTAACCCAGGTCACCCTGCACAGCTCCCAGAGTTGAGCAGGAACGAGACGTGTTAACAGCAAGCACGGACAGGCTCTTTTTTCTCTCTCTCTCTCTCTCTCTCTCTCTCTCTCTCTCTCTCTCTCTCTCTCTCTCTCTCTCTCTCTCTCCAGCAGATTAGCTCCAGTCTGCCGGGCACACTCAACCATCAGGCTACGCTGGGATTAAGGTCCACACCAGATGCCCCGAGGAGAGGAGAAGAGAGTCCAAGGCTGTTGTACATGTGGCTGTGAGAGACCGTCATCACAGGCAAGCACTCCGATACTGGAAAACAGATTATTGGCTGGTTAGTACAAATATAATCCTACAGCGCACACTTTTACCAATCATAAATGTTTTCTCCTTAGGGAGTGAACTTGACTCTCTGACCTTTACACTCCAGACCATCCATCCAGACACACACACACACACACCCTGCCCTTCAGTCCACACAGTCTTAACTTTATCTCGGTTGTCCACACCTTGCATTCCAAGTCTCTTGTCTATCTATAGACTTTAGCCTTCCAAGCTCAGCAAACAGCCAGGGTGAGAACAAGGCCAGCCATTAGTCCAATATGCCCCAGTGTGCTAAAACAGGACAAGAGAGGGACACACACACACACAGGAAGACACTGATAGATTTATGGTAATGACACACTAACTCTGTTGACCATGCAAGGGCAGGGGACTCAGATAAGTGACCAAAAACTAAACTCCAACATCTGATGTCTGAGGTTCAATGCTTTAGAGGAGTTTGTGTGTGATATTGCAAAGTCCTATTTTATTACTTTGGTCCAGAGATGACCAGGACTACATGGAAGCTACTAGATTTACATTGATGTTTACATTGATGTGTTACAATAATGTGCTCATTTGATGTGCTTTCCTTACATAACAATGTGTTGTGTCTTGAGCAGAGATGCCCAAAGTTCGCTCATGATAACCTTTGATTTGGCCCACCATCCCATCTTAGAAGAGAAGGAGAATGATGGGCATGGTTAAAAGACATGTTTTATTACTAAGCTACAAAAAACTAACTGAAATTAAATATTTCAATTTAATGTTTTAAATGAATCAATGCAGAGACATCAGTGAGCAAATGAAGGCAAAGGCAGATTCTGCTTGACTAGTGTATTCAGCATTGATTCCACTGTTATAAATGTGATTGTTTCTGTTTTATTGTAATAAGTTATAATTGTAAAAAAGTATATATATATATATATATATATATATATATATATATATATATATATATATATATATATATATATATATATATATATATATATATATATATATATATATACTGCATTAGGTAATACGATTTGAAGTAATATTTTCTGTTTATTTTGAAATATTATGAAGAAAAAGCTGGAGATTATCTATGGTAACTTTAATGTAATATAGTTTGGTATACTTATGATATTTGGTTTTTGGTTTTTGGCCCTTCATACGAAAAAGTTTGGGCACCCCTGGTCTTGAGGAAACAATAATGACTACCATACACTGTAAACAAAATTAATTGTTAGTTTACAGTTTCCTGCATTTTGTGATTCACACTGTTTTCAGTTTATTTACTCATTCGAATTGCATTGTGGGACCTTCGTCATTGATTACAATTATTATTTATTATATTTATTATTTATTATAATTATTTATTATAATTATATTTTATATATAGTTTTGGTAGTTAATTAAAAAAAGTGTTAATAGAAAGAACAAAACAAATCTGTGAAATAACAAAAAATTACTTGCAGAGATTATTTGTTTTGTTTTTAACTATCAAAATTGTCATAAAAGCACTTTGTTCAACTTTTTTCACATCAAATGTTATCAAAGCAGAGATTAAGATCCTACAATGCAATTTGAATGAGTAATAAATTGAAAACACCCAAAATCACAAAACACAGGAAAGTGTAGATGATGTCATTAAGTTCATTTATTATTTATATGCAAAATAAATGCCTAATTTCTATTTGGGCATATTTTGAACCAGAATAATTAAAAGAATCTAGCCCAGAAGTACGTATTGTCTTCTGTATGACCATAATATCACCATAGAATTAATAATAACATGAATAATCACTTAATAAAGTCATAATAGTTATAATGTTGTATTTACATAAATATTTCCATTACACCCAGTGATGATGGAACATTATTTCACACATATTTTGATATTCTATTTACACACGTTATCTAAAAGATTAAACCAGATATTTAATTATATAAACTTAAAAAAATACATTTTGCAGAGTAATTCCTTCTCTACCAAATTTGACATTAAAACATTGTAAACCTTTTATCATCAATTCAGCAGAAATCCTCAGCTTTTTCCCAAAATGCAAGTACTTACGTTCAGTCTGTGGTGGAAAGAGTACTGAAAAATCATACTTAAGTAAAAGTACCATTACTTGCTCAAAAATGTAATGCAAGTAGAGTAAAAGTATCTGTTGTAAATATCACTCAAAGTATGAGTAAAAAGTAGCCCTTATAAAAGTACTCAAGAGTAGTGTGTAATGAGTATTACGCTGTGAAAAGCTGATGCGTTTACATGTAATTTGTGGATGTGTGTGTAAACGTAACATTCTGTACTGCAATAAGTGATTGTTTAAGGCCATTTCAGTCATAAGAAAGAAAACATCCATCATCTTCTCATCAGTGACATGTATCTAAACAGACTTTATTGCGTGTGAAGATTTCAGAAATCTTTTAATGCTTCCAAACAGTTTGCTGTATTTATAAATCACTTATGTTTTGAGGTTCAGTATGACGCGATTTACATTCTATGTGCGATTTGATTGGACAGGAATCACACACTGATTTTTCTAATCCCCACAGACAGAAATAAATAAAGTAGTGACTGCAGCTTGAAGGAAAGAAGTAAAGAAAAAGTACCAATACTGCACTAAAAATATATTCGAGTGAAAGTAAAAGTACACATTTTTTACTTTACAGTAATTTGAGTATTTGTAATGTATTTGTAATTTGCTACTTTACACCACTGGTCTTCTGTATGACTCTAACAGCATCATAGAATAATAATAACATTAATAATCACTTAATAAAATCCATAAATATTTCCATTACACCCAGTGATGATGGAACATTATTTCACACAAATTTTGATATTCTATTTACACACAAGTCATCTAAAAGACTAAACCAGATATTTTATTAGCAAAACTTAAGGATATACATTTCGCAGAGTAATTCCTTCCCTACCAAATTTGACATTGTAAACATTTTACCATGTTTAAATCAATTCAGCAGAAATCCTCAGCTTTTCCCCAAAAATTCATCTGAAAAGTACTTGTATTCAGTATGCAAACAGACTTCACTCTAAAACTCTTCTTTATCTTATCTCTGGGAATTACCAGCTACGCTCTTCCAAGTGTTTGCTTTTTAATATTAACATTTTCTTATTGTGCAACTTGGGCATGGAATAATTTGCAAAAAGACTTTAAACAAAAAAGTTGTGTCTTTCGGTGAATTGAAAGTCATTATAAATAGAGTGGTATTTGGAAGCATGTGATTGTTTTTGTTGAGAGGACTGATGAAAAGTTGGTGTTATGTGGTGTTTATGTATTTTTTTTATTATTTTTTTGTATGGCTGTTACATTGGCGGGCCTCTCTTCTAAAAGAGATTTTAAATCTCAATGAGACTTCCTGGGTAAATAATGGTAAAATAAAAATAAATAAAAGCTTTGTGGCACTCAGACTTATTTTTATGGACTCAGTGACAACTTAATAAAAGTCATTTCTCATTGGTCTTTAAATATGTGAACCTATAACTGTTCATTAATGCTCAACGAAGGTATCCGACTGTATGTACAGTATGTTCTAAAAATGACACTCTCTCCAGGGCCTCACAGCACTGCTAAGAAAAAAGAGAACGAGTCCATATGTGACATACTTACAGAGTGTTCAAGTGACACACCTTCCCAGAATTCAACACGCCTCATTCAAACAGGCTGTTATCTGCAAACAGGGCTCAGTGTGGGCTGCGGGCTCTGTTTATTCAAACCTAAAGGGCATTGCAATCTCCACAACAAAGTGTTCACCTGGGATCAATCAGTTAGCTTATTAAAGCACTAACATATTCAAATGATGCTGCTGCTGTTTGAGTGTGTATGTGTGCGAGTGTGTGTGTTTTTCTCCCCTGCACCATTTGTGATTAATTATCCCTCACAAATCTAATCATAGAACACACATGGTTGCTCCTAACTATCTATCTGTTGTCCTGCGCTTGAGGGGGAAAAACAACAATGAAGAGACTGATTCCACCTTTAATGAGATTGGAGTCGGCGCACAAGTTCTTGTGGCATTGCTCGACCCCCATTCAGCAAGCAGGTGTCCGTTTCTAATGACTCCAGAAGCCTGACAGCCTGCCGTTAAAGAAAGTGAGACACGGGGAGAAGAAAAGCATGTTAGATATGGCTCACTGGAATGGGGATAAAATGCCACTTGACCAGTTGACCTCTCAAACCTTTGAGCAGGCCTGTCAAGGTCAGAGGTGGGCTTTGGTGTCATGTTTGAGTGCTAACCAAAACCCTAGTTGGGACATTTAGTCAAATGCAATGAATTCACACGTTTGACATTTGTTCATTCTCTTGAACTTTTTTCAATTCACAAAAGGACAAAGAAAAGATTACCAGTGTTTTTACTGACAAACTTATGAACTGTAAATATACAAAGATTTTTATGGCTGTAAAACAGCCAAAAGTCAGAACATTCAAATTACACGGCTTTGAAACCACAAAAGTCCACAATATACTGATAATACATGAGATTTCATGTTTGGGTATAGTTTGTTTGCAAGCACGTGGTTCTGGTGATGCACGAAATTCAGATGGGCAGAAAGTAAAAAACTGACTGCTGAGCGAATCATTGGTACAACCCTACCCTATTCACCTTATTCTCCGCGTACGAGCGGGCGCAGCCATTTGAATCATTTTGGCTCGAGACTTCCGGTCTCATTCACTTCCATTCATTTTTAGACGTTAAAAACAGCCCATTCTGCTGCTTGATGTTGCAAACTGAGGTTTTCCTATTATATTATTCTATTTTGTCTGTATAATTATGCAAAAACTTGTTTGTAGAGCGAGTAGTTTGACCGTTTTCAGCCGTTTATTATTCCTAGTCATTTCTCCCATAGTTAACTGAATCTGAAGTTCTAAAACAAGCGCAAAAACAAGCGCACTTCCGCGTTGAAGAATAAGGTCAATCCTCTCCAAGAACTGTACTTATCCAGAGCGAGCAGAAGGGCTGCCAAAATCACTCTGGACTGCTCACACCCAGCACACTGCCTCTTTGAACCTTTACCTTCTGGTCGATGCTACAGAGCACTGCGCACCAGAACAGCCCGACACAGAAACAGTTTCTTCCCTCAGGCAATCCATCTCATGAACACTTGATGATAGTAATTGTGGAACCAACATCACTACTTGCTATACACTTTTATACACATATACACTTATTTAACAACACAATTTACATGCCAATTTGCACATAACAGCTGCACATATAATGTTGTATATACTGTAGTAATATACCTGTACATACACTTGTCAATTTGTATATTTGCATTCACTACTTTTTAAAATATATTTATTATCTGTTTTTTGTTTTTGTTTTTTAGTCCTGTCTCTGTAATTCTGTTGCACTGTAGAATCTCTGTCACCAAAACAAATTCCTTGTATGTGTGAACATACCTGGCAATAAAGCTCTTTCTGATTCTGATTCTGATTTCTGATTCTGAATGGGAGACATAGAGGAAAGTCTGTATTTTTGTGATTTATACCATATTTTAAAGATATAAATAGAAAATAAGCACATATGTTGAGCATGATCCTTATATCATGAAGAGGGCAGAGTGTTCTACTGAACTAAATATATTTGCCTGTCATCAAGGCGGTATATACTGTATAACCTATTACGTTACATGAAAAAACACTATAGTAAACACTACAGTGTTTGGAAGCATACTGTAGATAATCGCTTGAATTAAACTGTCGTAGTAATTATATTGTTGCTGTGGTACGACACTACTGTAGTAATAAACAAATTATTCAATAGGCTTCAGTTTTCTATGCTATAATTATTCACCATCACAATGCACCATAGTTTACACTAACGTTACAGTATTTATTACAGTTTATCCGTTTACTATGCTACAGTATTCTGTAGCATTCGTTAACAAAGAGCACATTATAGTTTTTCCCCCATGCGGATATCTTCCAGACATCACGAAAGAGCAGGTGAAAGCATACAAAAGCATACAAAAACAAAAAGTCTACATTATTATTATTTATTTATTTTTGTCAGGGGGAAAACAATAATAATAACTGTCTAGTTTTGTTGCAAGGGTTGCATTTTTTTTTTTTTTATTCTGTCAATAAACTTACCATCAACAAACATTAACTGGTGCTGTGCATCTCGATGTTCACGTTACAGATGTTTATTTTGCCGAATCGCCAGTAAAGACATGGATTATTGAAACAAAGGTGAAGATTTCATTGCAGCGATTACATGGTAGGGTATGTTATTTATATTCTCCTGGAATTCCATAAGTGTGGTGGGGTTTGTATCTGATTTTATATAACACATGAACATTTATACACATAGCTAGGCCTGTATATAATCTTTATTGATGCTGTCAAAGGAATTATCACGCTCAAAATAAGCTTGTACACATGGATATTTTGAATAAATGTTCATTACATGCCGCCTTTTCTTCCGTTTTTCAGCCTGTATCTTGAACGTTCCCCATTTGATGAGCAAAACTTTTGAAAGTCTATAAAATCTATTTGGCATTTCTCATTTTGGCCAATTTAAACAATTATAAACAACATAAAACAAAAACATTTTGATGTTCTGATAGCGATTCCTGTGCAGAAGAATCATTTCCTGCTCTCCATCTGAATTTTGCACGTCATCAATGATGTTGTGTAAAAACAACCTATAAAGGACCCCCAGCAAAATAAAATGTGACCAAAGTCATGAGAGAATTGTCAAACAAATCAACATTTCTCAATGCAAAATCACAACGAATTTGGGTGTTTTACTGATATTGTGAAAAGATTCAGGAAATTCAGAGAAATCAGAGTCTGTGTAGAACAAGAAAGAAACCACAGCTGAATGTGCTTGACCTTTGAGCTCTCAGATGACCTTGCATTAAAAAAGTGTCATGCTGTCAAGTTAAATAAAGTCACATGGGCTCAGAAGTACTTCAGAAAACCTGTGTTGCTTAACAGAGTCTGCCACCGCATCAAGAAATGCAACTTCAATCTTTGGAACTATATGGGAAAGACAGCATGGTTTTGTAGGCACAGAGTGAATGTGTTTGACTGCCCTCCCTGAAGTTAAGATCTGTCTCCTATTGAAATATTATGGACCATTCAATGCTAACTAACAGAAATTTGTAACTTTTTGATTTAGTGTCTAATTTGTATGAATTTGTACTATCTTATTTGTGCATTTTAATACAATTTGATCATCCCCCAATGTCAGTTGGGTTAGCGGTGGGGTTTGGGGTCACACCTCCTATTAAAAATCAGCCACTTTTCTGACAACACGTAAAATGGTTACATTTGATCATGAGATCAGGCTGCAGTGCCCATTATGGAATTGAGAATCAAACAATGATAAACACGGACTGTTGAGCAGCTGAGGTCTTGTATTATGGCAGATTGAGCAAAATTTTGCCTATATAACGAATTACACTCTAAAAACTGCTGGATTATTTTAACCTAAATTGGGTAAGATATGTACAAACCCAAACGTTGGATTCTATAAATGTATTAAAAAGAACCCAGCAGTTATTTTACCCAAAATTGGGTTGAAATAACCCAGCATTTTTAGAGTGCAGTATCACCAATTCCCAAATTATTAAACCTTGCAAAGAAAAGGAAAGTTGATATAATCCCATGTTAAACATGCCTCTGTCCTAATTTTATTGGAGCGTGCTGCAGCCATCAAAATCAAAACGTGTTTACACTCTAAAAAATGTGGGGTTGTTGCAACCCAACATTGTGCCACATATGAACAAATCCAACATTGGGTTGATTTATTTATTTATTTATATTTAATTTACATGACCCCCTTTTTACCCAATAGTTGGGTTTATCCATATTTGTTCAACTTTAGGTTAGAACCCAGCATTTTTAGAGTGTATAAATACAGAATGCAAATATTATTTGGTGAGTGAAAACATTAGAAAAAATATGCGTATCTATGTCAATTCAGACAATTAATGAATCATATTTTCAGTCTCAAATTTTGAGAATTATTGTCAGTACCGTATAGTAAGAGTAATAACTTTTTTTACCCAAACCCATTTGACCAAGTGTTTTCAATTTTTTTTGTGTCTCCTTGGTGTGGAAGTTGAAAATTGCTGTGTGAAGCTGTTCTGTAAAAGCCAAATAGTTGAGATGATGTGCTGTAAATCTAAGCTCGGTTAACGGCCACATACTTTGAGAGCTGGCATGAGGTGGTCATTGTCCATTAAGGTGCACTTACTTTGTGCCCACTCACCTCCACACACCACACAATTAATAGAGCAAAGCCAAGCTGGAGTAAAGGAAATGATGCACAGCTAGTTCAACACACAAGACGAGGCATTGGCGATGATGCATTCGTGTCTAGCAGTACCGCAAGATCTCAAACCACTGAGAGAGTTGACAACGTAGAACGTTTAAACAACCGAGTCAACCTCTGTTTAGACAGCGGTATGGTCCGCTTTGGCTGAATAGCCCAGAGCAGAAGGCCTGCCAGCGGGCCATAAACACAAGGAACTTTTGATCAGGAGACTAATTTGCACAGCCAAGTCCACACAGACACAAAACTAAAACAAACCATGCACCTCAATGTTTTAAGACTCACATTTTCCTAGTCAGCAGTGAATTCTGAAGTAAAACACTGGAAAAGAGGACAAAAAAGATATCTGGGGATACTGAGTGAGTTTTATAACAATGAGAACATAACAGCTTTGTTTCCTAGGAGCATAACCGTGTCGATTTGTATTTGTTTGTATATTGTTATATTAGTTGCAAGTTTGAACCTTGACTGGAGTTTTCAAATTCCTGAAAATTGAAATACCCCCATGTCACTAGGCATGGGCTGGTAAAAGATTCTGATGGTATGATAACCTTGGATAAAAATATTACGGTATTGTGTTTACTGCTCAAAAATATATTCTTTTTATATGTCTGGGTAAAAAAACAGAAACAGTTTCCCTGTTGAACACAATTTATTTTATTTTGAGAAACTTTTAAAATATTTTGGAGCAGTAAACATGTCAGGCTAAATAATTCAAATCAATCATTGACTTCCGCTGTCTTCATTAGTTTCAATAACACCGACTTCTTTACAATTTAAAATGGCATCTTTGGATATATTTTCTGTTATAGATACTGTCGTCCTACAGAACTAAAATAACAAAAACGTAAATAAAAAATCTTACACATACCTTAGAAATGGTATAGCAGAAAATTTTGGTGGTTTTAAAACCTTGAGTTTTCCAAACCACGGTAAACCTTAAAAACGGTTATCATCCCATGCCTACATGTCACTTGATGTTCTTTCTTCAGCGTAGCACAAAAAGTTTCGTAGAATGTTTAAAGAGCTCATGTTTGTACTGTTAAAGTTGATCAACACTGTCAAATAAATCTGTTGTTTAATAGTTTCCCATTTTAAAAAAATAATATCTGTTAATTTACACTTCTATACTGTATTTTGCAACCTCGATCTCTGTTGATGCCTTGATGCTTTGTTAAAAACAGTATCTCTACTGCTTACAAGCTTTATTAGTAGTTTGAAACAGTATGTTGTAAATAATACAAACAGAAATAAATGTTTTACATTTCAGAAAATGTGTGGCAGATCATTTGTTTTTATACCATACTTTAACATTTATTGTTGCGACAAAAAATAATAATTAATAGCATAACAGACGCACTTAAAAAAAATCCATTATAATCACTGCAAAATGATTAACTGCTTAAAATGGCAATCAAATTCAGTTAAATACTTGGTCACACTTTATTTTGATGGTCTGTTTGTTGATTTTAAGTTACATTGCATCTACATGCCAACTAATTCTCATTAGATTATAAGTAAACTGTTGGGGTTGGGGTTAGTGTAAGTTGACATGTACTTGAAAAGTTTCTTATAGTCAGTTAAATTTCTGTTGAGGGAGCATATCAACAGATATTAAGCAAATAAAGTGTTACCTAATATTTAGACATCAAAGGCGACAGAACAGCACAGTCCAGCAAGGCAATTTGAAAAAGTAAATAAACAGAAAACATCCATGAATCACAAAATATAGTAAACTGGTAACTAATGTCTTTACAGAAAAACCACGTCAAATGAGTTTCACATGATAAAATCACTATGCAATCTCACGACAATTCGGAACTTTTTGATTTAGCAGCTAATTTGTATAAATTCGTATGATCTAATTCATACAATTTAGTACGATTTACTCATCATCCAATGACGATTGGGTTTAGGGGTGGAGTTGGGTGCCACACCTCCATTTTAAAATCGTACATTTCCGTACAAATTAGTTTGAACTCGTACAAATTCGTACAAATTAGCCACCAAAAGGACAAAACGTAAAACACAGGTTGAACATACATGAAACAAACAACAAAATGTAGTCAGAGGGTCAATTTTTTCACATAAAAATGTTCCAAAATATGTGAAGCTCATGTGGTTTTTACAATCTGGCAAGCCGCTATAGGATGGGGGGGAGGGGTAGGGGGGGGGGGGGGTAGCATCATTAAAATTGTACAATAAATTACAGATGTTAAAAAACTACATACCTTTGAACATTTAAGAACATAAATAACATTAAAATATTAGATGTTCAATGATAATCTTACCTTGAAGTTATTGGTTGAGGTGGCCACAGTCCACATTCACTTCCAGTGTACCGGAAAGAGCAGCTTGGACATTCCGACTAACATCTTCTTTTCTGTTGCACATTTATCATACAGGATTTAAAAGGCATAAGGTTTTGTAAATGATGGCAGAATCATTATCATAAACACAGCACTGAAGTCTGTAAAAATGGAGGGAATTTGAGTTCATGGGGTTATGAGAGCATTCGTTTATCAGGCGTGGAGAGAAAAGTCAGTGATTTGTTTTATTTGTCTGTCTGTAGCGCAGCATTGTTCGAATAGAGTGACGCTGACTTCAAGAGCCAGATGAATAAAATAGAAATGATTGCGAAGGGAGGGCTTGAAGTTTTGCGTCTTTCCCACCTGCCAAAACACAAAAGGCCTCTCTAAACACAAGTGGCTATTTCCTTCTTGTGTTTGAAGAGGAATCTTAAAGAAACACATCTCCCTCTGGTTTTATGGATTTGTGTTAGACAAAGGAGAAAATTTGAGTGCGCATCACTATAACCAAGGCAAGCTTCGTGGTCAAGGCTTGAAACTAACTTTCTGTGAAGGTGAAGGCAAAGTTTTGTAGCATATTACACATAAAAGGTACAGAAGAAATAAAGGGAGTAAAGCTGCTCTTCTGAACTATAGAACAGGTAAAGTAACATTTTTCCAAGTTATTTGGTCACATGACCCCAGAACAGAACATAAGCCTAGGGGCTCAAACACACCACTGGCGAACCATGCAAGCACAGTAGCGAGCAAGTGAATGGGGGAGGGAAGAGGTGCCACGAGTACAGAGCCGCTCAAGACGACTGGCCTAATTATCTGACATGCATATAGTTTTAGAATTAAACACCATCATGGCTTTAGTACAACATCCTGAGCTGGGCAATTGTGCATTCCTTTCCATGTTGTGGCGACTATAATATGGATTTATAAATGACGCAGATTGAAGTATTTTGAAAATATAAAATGCAGATCTTTTTCTGTGAGGGTTGGGTTTAGGCACAGGGTTAGGGTAGGGCGACAAAATATACAATGTGTAAAGTGAAAATTCATTAAATCTATAGGAATTCCCCATAAAGATAGCTGTAAAAGATAGGGATGTCCCGATCAGGATTTTTTTTCCCTCGAGTCCAAGTCATTTGATTTTGAGTATCTACCGATACCCAATCCGATACTTCTATAATACATCAAATAAGAATAAAACAGAGCGAAGAAACTAATCCAGGATGTTCCTTTTTTTATTCACCTCATTTTAACATTCAGCAACTATGTGAGGTAGCTTGAACAATCAAGTGATAAATAACATAAATTCTTCTATTTTGGACTTTAGTTTAACATAAAATAAAAAATAAAAAATCTAAAATAAAAGCAAATAACACCTCAACTTTAAATACGCAAGTTGACATTTCTCACAGTTTGCTATGGCAATGTTGTTGTCATCATCTTTATAATACTTCTAGACCACAGACATACTCGCGCTTTCCACTTCAAGCTGCTTCCGTGTTCTACTTTGTCGGCATTTAACCAATAGCGTCTCTGCAACAAAATGATGTCATGGTGCATACGTTGCTGTTTCTGTGTGATGTCAACAAAGAGGTCTAACTCTGTGCCACCGCATAACTATAGATGTGTTAAAAATAATATATACATATACAGTTGAAGTCAGAATTATTAGCCCCCCTTTGAATTTTTTTTCTTTTTTAAATATATTTTAAATGATGTTTAACAGAGCAAGGAAATTTTCACAGTATGTCTGATAATATTTTTTCTTCTGGAGAAAGTATTATTTGTTTTATTTCGGCTAAAATAAAAGCAGTTTTTAATTTTTTAAAAAACATTTTAAGGACAAAATTATTAGCCCCTTTAAGCTAACTTTTCGATAGTCTACAGAACAAACTACTGTTATACAATAACTTGCCTAATTACCCTAACCTGCCTAGTTAACCTAATTAACCTAGTTAGGCCTTTAAATGTCACTTTAAGCTGTATAGAAGTGTCTAGAAAAATATCTAGTAAAATATTATTTACTGTCATCATGGCAAAGATAAAATAAATCAGTTATTAGAAATGAGTTATTAAAACTATTATGTTCAGAAATGTGTTAAAAAAAATCTGCTCTCCGTTTAACAGAAGTTGGGGGGGAAAATAAAAAGGGGAGCTAATAAATCAGGGGGGCTAATGATTCTGACTTCAACTGTATATTCGAGTCCTGATTGGGAGGTTACGTCCGATTCCGATCGGGCCCGATTTCTGATCACGTGATTGGATCTGGACATCCCTAGTAAACGATGTTTGTGTGTATGTGTGTGTGTAAGAGAGAAATATCCTCAAAATGTAGAAAGAAATCTTGGCCACCAGACACGTATATATGCTTTAATTTTTTTATTAATTGTTTTCAATAAAGGGACAAAATTGGTTGGTGAACAGGATAATGTAGACAACTGCCAAAAAACACAGACAGTGGTTTCTCCAATAAAACTTAACATAGACCAGAAACAAAAACAACAAAAAAGCAAGTCTGTCAATGACCTTTGGTCATTTTCTTTTTTAAAAAAACAAAACAAAAGAAAAACAAAATGAAAACAAACAAAAATGATCCATTCTATGTCTCCGTTTTGAACAGAGTATTTAAGCAATAATAAATAGTGACTCCCATTGAAAAAGATAAAGTTCAAGTTCAAGTTACAACAAACAGCTCTCATAACAGGAATAGAAAAGGCTGATAACAAAATATTCCGCATTGCCATTTACAAAAGAGTATGAACTTAAGTGGGCTGCTCCTTTAGTTCCATTTCATTTTTAAATATGCTTTGCATATGAAAGTCGTCCCAATCTAAATATAAAGCACCATTTAATATTTGGCAATGAAAAAAACAAAACAAAGAAAACACCTGCAAAACAGTGATTATTTGAACTCATTTATTTGAACCTTTTTTTTTTGTTGTTTGTTTGTTTATTTACTGGTATTTTACTGCATATGAAGTTAGCTTTTTTTTCAAGATGCTGGAATGTATTCAGGTGAGACAGGTGAAGAGACAGAAGCACACTACAGAACAACCCAACATTAGCTTGCTGTACTGCATACAGAATGGCAGCAGAGGAGATTTTAAAAAAGAAGAACAGAAAAAAGATATGTACAACCACCTGTTTTAGCTAGTGTGGACATTCTCAAAAGACTCCTCGGGGAAACCATTGAATGGCCTCCTTTGTACAATGCCACATACTTAAATTTTTTAATTGGATTTTTTTCTGTTTTCTTTTTTTAAACATACAAATAATTCGCACTATATTATCCTGCCAAATTAAAAAAATATACCGTGGCAGCTTGTTGTTTTTTTTCCACTACCAAAAAAGGTACAATAATACCTTTTGAGAACAAGCAACAGTTAAAAATACAAGCCTCAATATAAATACTGTAGTACCTACACTAGGTGAACATTTAATTCAAATACCATTCTAGAAATACAGAAGAAAGTAGACCATAAATGTGTTTTAGCATAGGAACTGACATGATGTGCATTTTCCTATATTTAAGTTTCTCTATTATATATTTTATATATAATCTTAAACCTTTCCCCAATGCAAGTTTGACCTGAAGAGCTGTGAAGAGCCAAGATGAAAACAGAAGAAAGAAAAAGCAGGAAGGAAAGAAAAGAAAATCACAGATTTTTCCCATTTTATATATATCGTAATCAAGTCTTGAACACCACCAAGACAAAAGAGAAACAACCAACTTAAATACAGTTTCCCCTAAGATAATGAAATGTTACTTTTTAAAAAAGTCTTTTTTTATTTTCATACTTAAAAAAAGATTTGTACAAAAAAAAGTTCTTGCAGTGAAAGCAGCAAGTTTCAATTGTCCGTACTTTGTCAAGCACTGTGTGCTTTGACGCAATAATATTATATCAGACTTGGGCTTTATCTTTTATGAGGTGAGAGGAGGAGTTGGCTTTTTTACATTAAATAATGACACCATGTTTGATTCTTTAGGAAGTTTTCCCTCTCGTAAATACCTGTAAACTGGGAAACTTTAACAGTGCACTTCTTTGTCCAACAAGCAAGCAAACGTAATTTATACTCTACTACTAGACCTCCAATTAGCATTACTTAAAAAATAACAAAGGGCAGAGTGGCAGGTGCCGTCTAAACAACAAAAACATTACTGATGTCTTGCAACAATGAAAAAACAAAAATAGAGTCTCCTTGAATGTCAGCTTGTACCACACTATGTGTGAAACTCATATAAAACAAAGGGAAAAAAAGTGACGTGTATGGTTTTCCCTCTCTCGCTCGCTCGCTCTTTCAGGTTCATTTAGTCTTTTAGGGAGCTCAGACATAGGCAATAATAAAGAAATAGGATTTTGACTTAGACCTGTAGGCAATTCATAGTTAATCATCACTGACAGCTGCAAATATTTCAATGCTTTCTTAATAACCAATTCTCAATTACATTAGTTTGCTCCAAATGCCCTCAGGTGTTCCTTCGCAATGGATGTTCACACTAACAATGGTCATCAAAGAAAAGTCAAAATGTGCTACTGAAGATGAGACTTGAACAAACACAGAAAATAATTTCATCCAAAGTGATTGTGGATTGAAAATTAGTACCGCTAAGTACAGTACCTTCAGATAGTAGTAAACAAGGCGGAATCCCACACTGTATACTGCATGTGCTATGCCCAACGAAAGGATACGTTTTCCATTGGTACCTAATGATGATTAACTACAAATTTCCTTAGCTTTTTGATTATTACTACTTCTCTCCAAAGTCACAGTTGACTGTAGCAGTCAGGTACTTGATGCAAGAACCTTTTGAGGATCCAAATTGATCCTTGTGTAATGTCTAGCTGAGACTCCAGAATTCCAGCAAATGAGATTAACCAATGCAATTTTACGATATCCAAGGCACTCTATTTTTTTTGTTTGTTTTACCAAATGATAGTACAAATTCAAATCTCAACGCTGTTTTCATTCAGAAATTCAAAGGCTGTCATTACTTTTATTCTGTAATATGGGCCAATTATTATTTTAACCCTATGTGGACAGAACATCTTTTTGAAAGATTAGTTTAAGTGCGATATCCAGCCTGTCCAAAGAGGGTTAAGCGATAGCCTGCAGTCCTCCATGTTACAACACAAAACTGTACATGATATGTATTACAGAATGTATGCAGCATGGTTTTTCTTTTCTTTTTCTTAGATCTCAAAAAAAAAAAAGAAAAGCAAAGGAAAAACATTTGTAAAATAATGAACGATAAAACAGCAACACATTTACTAAACAACTAACCAACCAGGGACAATTTATTTTTAAAATTAGCCAAAATATATCATGCATGCTGTCAAATCTTCCAAAATGTGAAAGAAAAAAGAAAATGTACACAACATGTAAATTATTGCACAAGAGAAAGGCTCCAAGTTTGCGTCAATGCAATAGTATTGCCCCGATACAGATCATGCATTCAACGGTAAATGAAAAAGGTGTGCTGGTGGTGCCAAGCACGTTGTCTTAGCCGCCACTGGACTAGCGAAACAGGGAAATCTACAAGGATGAGGGTGGGAGTGGGCCAAGGTGTTATTCGCTGTTAATAGGCAAGTGAGCCACCACACTCCACCGCTACTCAGTTTTAATTTCGTTGCTCAATGGGCGGTCACTGTGCCATTTTTTCATGTGTTTCTCAAGGGTGCTGTACACACTAAAAGGCATGTTACAGATTTCACATTTGTAAACGTCCTTGCCCACTTGCCCGTGCGTTTTCATGTGCCGTGTTAGCTTGCTGCTCTGGGCGCAGGCGTAATTGCAGAGCTCACACTTATATGGCCTTTCGCCCGTGTGGCTGCGCCGGTGCACTGTCAGATTGCTGCAGTTTTTGAATACTTTGCCACAGAACTCGCAGGTGTCAGTGCGTCGCCCATCTTTTGAGCTGGGCCGACCAGGACCCCCGAGATGTGGCGTGCTGCCGCCACTGCCAGTCCCGCTGCGGCCCGAGACCCCGCCGTCCAGGTCCCCTGGTGGCGTAGAGAAGCGCAGGCTTCCATTCTCTGAGGAGTGCTCTGAAGATGAGGCGAAAGGCGATTGTCTGGAATCCCCGAAATTCAGAAAGGGGTCCTTGAGCTGCCTAGAAGCAGCATAACCAGCCAACCACTGGGAATAAACATTCTCAGTGTTGGGGATTGTAGGGGTGGAGAGGTCAAAGTCCTTCTCCAGCTTGATTCGTTTGGAGAAAGGGCTAAGTGAACTGGGACTACCAAGCAGGAGCTTCTTGGACAAGCCCACAGAGGCAGATTCACTGGGAGAAGAGCCTCGGCCGTTGATAGCTGAGCCGCAACCCTCGTCCACTCTGTCTGATTCTAGAGCCGAATCCTCATCACACATGTCCCTATGTGCATCATTGTTAGAGTTTAGGGCTCCCCGCTTGTGTTGGTGAAATGCCTCACTGTAGTGCTGCATGCTGGCAGCCAGGCCCATGCCCTGCATAACCTCAGGCAGTGAGCGCGGGATCCCATCCTCACCCAGACGCCCACCGTTGTTCTCGTGGTGTCGTGCAGCTTGAAGGTTGAGACTAAAGTGGTAGTTGTTTCTCCCTCCATCTCTGTCCCTCTCCCTCTCCCTCTCTCTCTCCCTTTCCCTTTCCAGCTCCTCCTCTTCTCCTTCCTCTTCTTCCTCTTCCTCTTCTTCTTCCTCCTCCTCCTCTTCTTCCTCTTCCTCCTCCTCCTCTCCATTTTCTGGAATCATGCGGTCATTTTCACTCTTGAATTTGGCTACCACAGACTTGAGGGCATTACTGGCACTACCCACCAAGTCGCTGGTTCCTGGTTCAGGGGAGCTGGCTGTGGACAAGCCATCATCGGATTTCACCGTTGTGGGCGATGACTTGTTCATGTGTGTCTTCATGTGCCTTTTCAACTTGCTGGCCTGCGTACAGGCATGGTCGCACAGATGGCACTTGTATGGTTTCTCACCCGTGTGACTGCGTCGATGCACTATTAAATTACTCTGGAACTTGAAGGTCTTCCCACAGAATTCACAAGACTTGGTCTTCAAGGGTGTGTTGGACTGTTGGTTGAGAGGGGTTGGGGTAGACTGGGAGCCAGAGGGAGACTGCATGGAAGGTAGGGGAGGGGTGGAGAGAAAGGGCGGCTTGGTTCCTGACTGGAATGGTTGTAGTAGCCGTTGCATAGGGCTGGGCCGATTAGGTGAAAGAGGAGGAGTTGACCCTGAGGTGTTACCAGCAAGCTCTCTCAACCTACGAGAGAAGTCCATAGCTGGGGGATCCATAGGTATGGGGTTGAGGCGTAGCACCCTGTCGAAGGCACTCGGGTGGTGGGTGGCCAAAGCCAGCTCCTCCGGGCTCAGGTGCTCCATGCGATGAGGGTCCAAGTGGTGACGAGGTGGAGGGCTAAAAAGAGGCGGCGTAGGAGGAAACCGCCCCTCTCGCAGAGGGGGCCCATCACGTCCAGAGTTCGGTATTCGTAGAAGGTTGAACGGGCTTCCCTCCGGGAGATGAATGCCATGCAAAGGAGGCTGAGAGGAGCAATCCGCGCCCATTCCCGAAGGAGCTCCCACTCGAGGTGTGAGCGGACTTCCACGTTCACTCTCAAGGTAGATTCGGAAGCCATGAGTGTTCTGGGCATGTTGCAGGAGAAACCAAGCACTGCTGAACGGCTGCTTACAGGTTGTGCAAGTGTAGCTGCTGGGCTCATCTTTACCTGCAAAACACATAAATAAAATAAACGTTAATTCTCTAACAGTGCAAAAGACAGGTAATACAACTCATTTAAAGAAAAACCAACAAAGATAACACATCTGCACCATGATTGTTCACACTCCTTCCATTTTTCAGCTGTTCCCTCAATGCTACACATCTGAGCTTTAATCATTTATGAACTTCCCTTATCACCCGCTTAGATCCCAGACCTGTGCTGCCCCCTGTACTAACAGTCTCTCATCGGCTTTAGCCCCTCAGCAGGCTAAAGTAAGTATCACACAGCAGTAAACACTGTTCTTATTATAAACATGCTCCCAAACAGGACTGTAGGCCAGAACCCAGTGGAGCAAAGCTTTTTACAACATAAGACCAGACAAAGCACTAGTATTCCAGCAGAGAAAGGCTGTGTTGGGGTTTAGCTCAGGTCTGTGCATGAGGTGATACACTCCTGCTTTGGGTCTTGTAACAGTTGTCAGCAGGACTGTAAAAGCAAACAATACTGCTTGCCCAAGCTGAACGCTTTCATCCATGTACCAAAACAGATGAAGCAGGAAGCACACCACAAAAACAAAATTTGGAAGGACTACAATAATAGATCCTGTAAGGGGCAGCAGAGGAAGCACATATTGTTAGGATGTGTTGAAGGTTACATATGGCAAACTTCAGGTAACTTAAGGTACTAGTATGTTTGCTGTAAACAATGAAAAGATATAAACTTTGCTTAAAATTAGAATTTAATTTAATAAATTGTCTTCTCTTCAAATGCAAGCTCTTAAAAATGAAGTAAAAATGTGGACAACTATCACCGAAAAAAAAAAAACATTTAAAACAATTGACTTTCAATGGCACTTTGACAATGACCTGTGATTTTCCTCCCATTGCATTTGTAATCTCATTTAATGTTTCTGACTCCTCCACCGCCTCATTTAGGAGATTAAATATGAAGGAGGCTAGCATTTCAACATTAAATACGCTGATGCTAAGCTATCTATTTATTAAATATCTTTATGCCACTGCACGCTAGAAGAACTGATACAGTGTGTTCTAAAAGTAGAGAAAAGACAACCAGTGGACACATGCACGTCAAGATTTTGCCAAGTACGATGCGATCCTGGATTAACATCTATGTTGATCCTGGAACATCATTTTTGTTCGAATATGTATTCCATACCTATTTCCTACCCCTCAACCCAACCATAAATGTAAATTATTCCCAAAATTAGAGTAGTTAGATAACAATCATGTAGAAGTGCATAAACCTAACCATAAGCCGAAACTTAACATTAAAGGTAAGCGCATCTCTTAATTCTGATTGGCTGATTAGAATGTTGTTCCAGGATCAACATAGATGTTATTCCAGGAGCATGTCCTACTTGGTGAAATCAGGTTGGCGTGGACACATGCACACCAACATTACATTTTACATTGCATTTATTACTACTATACATGTATAAAATTGTCTTCATTACACCAAAACATATTGGAGGGAAAAAAAGAAAAACCTCTCTCATGAATATGCTCAAGTCTAAATGTTTTATCTAGTCCAGATGGAAGGCTGTCAAAAGCTACAGAGCCATTTTTGATAATTACACTGAATACATTCCTAAATAAAAACAAAATGTTATAAAGTGCTGCAAATGGCATTTGCACCATCAACAGGTAAACAAGCAGCAGGTTCAGGGCGTCTATAGTTAAAAAACACACGATTAACTGACAAATGGCAATGAAATGGATATTTTCATGAGGTAATGAGTGACAGTTTGAACTTTGAAAATTACCAACGCTAAAAGCGATGTTACATGCAAAAGGTACAGATATCTACCTACGCTCCCAAAAAACGCAAGGTCAAGCGGTCAGGAAAAGAGCCATCATCCACACAGGAACCACAACAACAAACAGAGAAAATGGACAGGGGAGATGGATTTAACTCCCCCCACAAGCCAGAGGTCTCTAAACTGCTATCATGTACTGTTTACAACCATCCCAAGAGAAAGAGAGGGAAAGGGGAAAACGCAAAAAATGGAGAGATGGCGGGAAGAAAGGCTGAAAGAGGTGCTGAACGGAGCCGAACAGGCAGCGTGCACTCTTTCATCTCGTTTGTTTTCCTCAGAGGGGCTTTCTCTGAAGTCTTCAATAGCCAGCAAAGCATGTAACGAGGCAAGGCCTTTCTGCTGCTCAGAGGAGGAAAGGCAGGCCAGAGCCACTGTGGGTTTTCTCAGATAATCCTGTTAATGCACACAAATGGGGGTGGTTCTGGAAGGCACCGTGGCGGGCAGACAGCCACCTCCGGACATCGCTGCACCCTTTTGTCCGGTCATCATTTTATGTCTGGCTTGGTACTTCTTTAACATGGTCAACAACAAAAAACACACCATGCTCATCAAGGTGTGAGATAAACACATGATCATGTTTAGGAGCAACAGTTATACAAGCAGAGCTCGAAATAATATAAAACATAGTCATGTATGAACAGTGCTCAGCATATACGAGTACACCCCTTACAAATCTCTCATTTAAATTTCTAAACGAAGCTTTACAATAATATATTTGTGCATATACATTAGATTAGTCAGTACTGAAGCCAAATCTGGAGCTAATCTGACAAAATAACATATGATAACATATGATAAAATAGAGCAAAATTCAAGAAGAAAAAAAATATATAAAATTTAGTTGAAATTTTGTAGTTTGTAATTTTTTTTTCAATATTTTACCTGAATTTAATTGTATTATCTTTCTATTTCTAAAGATGTTCGGTGACTGAAATGTTATTTTAATAAATATTTCCGTTTAATAAATCTGTTTAGCTTAAATGCACCAAAATATATGACCTATATTTACTGATAAATTAATAAAAATATTCATTTACAAAATGTGGTGTACTCAATTATGCTGAGCCCTGTATACTAGTGCTTCACAAACTGTGTTCATTTGAATCCTTGTATGGCTTTGTTCCACTTAAATAAAAACATATATGAAATATCACACATACAAAAGTAGCACAATACACACATATAAATAAATAAGACAGAATGTTTCTGCAATTTGACAAACATTTAAAAATATACCAAGGTCCCAAAGCAAGAGAGCAACGGTGGCGCTATCACATGCCAGCTTTCAGCTGAGAGAGATGGGCAGTAAAGGAGGTGACGCTTGGTGTGAACAGAGAGAAAAATAACAGCACACTGCTGCTCTATGGCCCTGCCACCCACGACACCTCCTGACAATCTCACTCATGACCAACAGCTGAAAGCGCTGCAACCAAATCAAGACTGCACACTACTTTATATCAGGGGGGTTGATGCAAAGGCCAGCTAAATTATGGATCATTACAATCTGCAGAAATTACATTTAATTGCTGCCACCTGCAGAGGCTTTAACCTAGTATACATTTTTGTATTATCATGCAAAGGGTATTTTTTCACTCCTGTCACACAGCCGTAATGGCTATCTGTTGTTGTGGAGGTTGCGAGAGAGTTTTAATTTGCCTCCAACACAACACCCAATTTCGCTTTCAAAACGGAGGCCTGTGATTCTTTAAATAGAGTTTGAGGGTCCATTGGCTCCTCACCAGGCACAGGGATCTTCTGAAGGACAGGTTAGCGCATCTCCATGTTTAACAAGGGCCCGCTTCATTTCATTACACATGGCAACACTCGGCGGAATATGTAATCATCTTTTTCACATGACATTTTGAATATCCAACTAGACAAATAATTGCGGCAATAATTGATAGCTTCGCGCAGGCGGCGGTATTATTGACTGGCGTGCCTTGCGCAGGCAACCGGCGAGTGCCATGCGGACATCGTGCTTGGCACACTCACAGCCAGGTTCTTCTTCTGACAAAACTGTCACAATCTGTTCGGATGACGGGAGTCGGCGAGCCACCGACAGGTGCTCCAATAATCTGCTATTAGACTCTGAAGATTTTACTGGGTGGAATTAAAAGCAGCAGCCTGCCAAAGAAATTAGCCTCCCCCTCCTTTCGGTCTAATTTTAATTTTCTCAAGAGACTTGAAAGAGTATTCTTTGTGTCATTGACTGTCTTTTTGAGAGAAGAGCCGGAGAGCTGAGCATCGGAGACGTGGGATGAGAGGTAAAAGAGACTCACAGCTGTTTAATGTAGACGACTACTCTTCCTGCAATGTGATGCTAATCTGTACGCTCCGAAAAAAAGTCAGACTTCTTCTAATTTTCACCAATTCCTCAGTTAATTAGAAAGCTCTCCAATTTGCAGCGAAAGCGGGTCAGTCCGGACAAGCTGGCAAGCCTCTGCGTTTGAGGCAGAGAATGCCGGTGACAGTTGTTGGACTGGTCTGCGGGAGCTGGCAGCGGCACGGCTACTTACAGACGGATGCGAGCGCTCAGTGCATTGCTGGCAGTTTTTACACAGGAAAATGTCAGAGCAATGTTACAGCACAGAGCCACGGGAAAACAAGAACACCCCCCCTCCCCTCTTCCCCAAACTGCCAACCACATCCTCACAGGACCGACTAATCCAGCTAAATCGGCACACATACACACACACACACACACGCATTAAACTGCAGTTAGATAAAGCCACACTAAATGATCTTGACAAAAAAGTAAGGCTGTATTACAGAGCGGTGATGGCTTGGCAGAGAGTGACTGGTGCCCATGGTGAAACCGGAGACGCAGAGGAAGGAAATATGTTGCGAGTTCCCCATTCCCCCCTTGCTGAGTCTTGCATCTTGCGCAGGAAAAGTGTAGCACTGCAAACAGATAACTTTACAGTGCAAAAATAACCAAAAAAGTGTGACTTGTGCAAATTTCAGACAGCTCATCTGGGTCAAAATCCGGCTGGCGGACAGGTCAGCTGGATTTTATTGCACTCGCACACACGTAACCTGTTTGCTGACACTCGAAAGGCATTGTATTAGTTACACAAGCGCATTTACAAATGAGAAATTGTCATCGCAATTTCATTAAAATACACTTAAATACAGCTAAGCGCATTTAAAGGGATGGATTTATCTTGACTGACACACGTGGATGACTGACACGTATAGATGGAGAGTGTGTGTGTGTGAGTATTTGGAGTAATGTCTACTGTTGGCTTTGTTAAGAGACCGGGGTGCATTTCTATGTGTGCCGTCTGGATCGATGGCGCTGGCAGACTAAGATGAATGCCAGATTAAAACAGCTCGGGCAGCCCAATATCCCCAACATGCAGATTCATCCATTGTTCTTCCTCCCACCACTAAAAAACCACCCCCCCCCCCCCTCACTCTCTCTCTCTCTCTCTCTCTCTCTCTCTCTCTCTCTCTCACACACACACACACACACACACATATACACGGCGTCCACAGCAAACAAAAGCACCGGATACGGACGCTCTTGCGTACAGCGATTCAAAACCTCCTACATGCGAAAGCACAGGTCATTTGGACAGTTGCTGGCATTTCGCGAGCTGTACTCTCAGCCTTCCATCTCGACAGCTTCACTGCTGTCACTAGCCCAGACTGCAGCTCCTTTTGTTTTGTCCTTGACGATTGTGTTAAGATTCAACAGCTCTCAGAGATAATGGTAATTGAAGTAATGCAACAATGCAGTAACAGGATTACTGAATGCAGGGGGAGAAAGGACAATGCCATGTAATATCATTTTTGAATTTTATCAGCGGCTTATGCTTTCAAGAGCCTCTGCATATATTTGCGTTTGAGGTGTCCCTTCACCTCTGCACCTGCTCAAATCTCACAATTATGACATTACAATTTCTGTATTACATTTTCATAATGGGAATCAAGCACCACGCACGTGAATCCTGTTAAGGCTGACAAATAAAATAGATTTTAGAAATCAATCGGTGTCAAACTTTTCAAATCAAGATATTGTGTTCAAATGTATAGAAATCTACACCACATTCGATATTCAGATTGTTTTTGTTTTTAAAAGACGACTCTTACGCTCACCAATTATCTTTTCAAAAATAGGGTAACATTGTGAAATAATACTGCAATTTAAAATAGCTGCTTTGTATTAGGCCTGAAAAATATATCAATTTAGCATCGATATCTATAGTATATATTCTAAAGGCGGCAACACCAAAGCTCCAAAAATGTAAATTTATTAAGGCTAATAAAAGGCTTTATTAAATTTAAAAGGGCTAACACAAAGCGTGAAACATTTCGAGCACATGGCTCTTCATCAGACAGTGACTATTTTGACTATATTGCCTCTGCAATAGTCACATCGCAGGATCTCAGTAGCTACGTTTCCATCCACCTATTTTTATGCGTGTTTTGGATATGCGCATAAAAAATGGTTGATGAAAACGCCAAGATGCGCATCAACTTTGAAAATGTATGCACACAACTGAGTAGAATTAACTTTTTATTCAATAAGAAAAGATGCGCATAAACTACAATGGAAACACTTTCTCGAACAAATTCCAGTATGCGCATTAAAAAAGGTCATGTGATTTTGTTATAAGAGATCATGTGATAATAAAAATGTGTGTAAATGGACAAACCAGCCGGCTGAGCACACTGAGCACACTGAGGACACTGTCTCATGGCTTCAAACACCACCAGGCGTTCATTGCATGTCGACATCGTCTTGAGGTGAAAGTCATTTATTGAATAAAGCAGAGATTGACGCAGCTTCTCCTACCGCAGTAAATTCCATTTTTACTATTGATATTTGGCACCAGTTAATCAGGAAGTGACGATTTTATTCTCTTTGACTAGTTGGATGAAAACGCTTTATTTGCTTTATTTGCACATCTTTTATGCAATATTCCAGTTTTGCACATAAATTTAATTTTCATTTTTGGATGGTAACATAGCTAGTGTCAAGTATGGATTATTGTTGACCAGGAGCTTGTGGATTAATGGCAAAATTTAACTATTTAAAGTTTATTAATTGCATTTTTTTTCCTGTTAAACACATCAAGTGAGTTTAAAGCATTTAGGCACAAGAAACAATCGCATTTGTAGTTTTAACAAACATACATTTTTTCAGTGAAGACTTCCAAGTGTCATTTTACGTTACATTTTTAAATATTTTTGTCCAACTGCTATTAAGACTTACCAGACAAATATATTACAAAGGATTTTTTTCTCTCATTTGTATAATTTTTTACCACTAAAAATCTAGTTTAAAGTTAATTTGAATGATTAGAGCTTTGATAAAAACCAAATATTGACAGTTTTTTTTAAAGGGGCAGAGCTACTGTATGCCCTGCCCTCTCTATACGTTTCAGTTGAGATAATATCAAACATCAAATTAAAAAAAAGTGCATTTAAGCTAATTTTGATAATTTATGCAAATGCACTCCCCTATAAAGGCCCAATCCTAATTCTCCCCCTTAGCCCTTCCCCTTACCCCTCGATTTTCACGTTCACGTGAAGGGGTAGGGCTGTCCCAATTCTCTTTAGCTTGAAGGCATAGGGCTAAGGGAAAGGGTCAGATACCCCTTGAATTGGAGATTTTTCAGGACCACACTCAAAACCAAGGGGTAAATTACCCAGAATACACCAGCTACAACTGGCAGCATAACTGCACACAGAAGTCAGGAGATGCACAAATTAGTATTATTTTGTCATTATTACAATTTTTTACAACAAACAAGCATAATGTTTTAATACATTCATAACTGAGGTCGTGTTTTACTGACATGCTTTTCTAAAAAACACTAAATAAAAATATATAATATATATTATATTATATATAAATATAATCCCTAATAATAACTCCTGTATAGCAGTCCCACAACATACTGTCACTCGATGACACTCGAATACCCTGTCAGAAAAGTCTAGTGACCTTTTTACAGTGTCTGCTATAATGTTAATGTTGTTTTTGTGTGTTTACATAGATGAATATGGCCACAGTGTAAATGCACAGTACAGTTACGATCTTATTTACAAATTATATCGTTATGATAACATAATATATGCCTTCAGTGATTTCCTGAAGATAAATACCAACAAATAACGCAACTAGAATAACTACAGCAGTTGTGATCGTCGATCTCATATGAAGCAAGAGATTGCTTTTTAGCACCATTTTCTTCAATAAAATCATTCTAATACGCTGATTGAAAACACTTACACTGCTTTATATTTTCATGAAAAACCCAATACTTTTTCTGGATTCTTTAATGAATATAAGGTTTGAAATAACTGTGTATATATTATCAAGATTATACATTTTAATCCCTTTGATACTTTAATACTGGGCTGTCAAAAAATCATCTTTGAAAGTACACACACATAACAACAAACAATAGCAATGTTTTTATTGACAATTTGAACTACTCATATTTTAAATCATGAACATTATTTTAGCAAGTGTATTGACTTGATTAAAATCAAACCTATATTAAAAAGGAAAGTGTTTGCTAAATATGACAAGACTGAAGTTTCTAATGTGTGTCTGTGTTCAGGTCATGTGTGTCTCTGGCTTGTATCAGTATTCCTTCAAGCAGTCTGGCTTGGTCAGCCCAGCACCGCTCTCACACACTCGGCTCTTTGTCCAGTTCCAGACTCTTTGTGGTGTGCCGAGTGACTGGCCACAAACAAAGGCCTGTTTGACCAACACTTGTTCACAGACAAAGCTGGACAGAGGAAGTGCCATAAAAATCCTGCAAAAGACTCCGAAAGCACTTCTCACTCTGTGTGTCCTCCAAACCCAAACATTATGCATTTCTCTCCGCCTCGCCAAAAGAGCGCACACTAATATCTAAACAATGAGATGTAATGCGCCCATTAACTGTGCTTTCCAAATAGACGGAGGAAAGGGAAGGGGGAAAAAAGAGGCACTTAAAAGAGATACTGCGATAACTAGAGCTAGTGCTCCTGGGCAGAAGCATGTCAGTAATTAACCTGGACAGGCCGGCAAAAATCTGACTTTCACATTTATTAACTTTTGCCATCGAGAGCCTTGATAAGAAGCAGGAGAATGAAGCCTTTTCTTCCTTTTCAGCAAGAGGATGAGCAACTGGGTCACATTTCAAGTCCCAAACTTTCACTAATGACACGGAAACTATTATTTATGCATGCCTGGAGTTTAGAAAAATACATTTGTCTGAAAATCTGTGACATTTTTTGAAGAAAAGGTGTAAAAATGTCTTGCTCAGGAAAAAATATGTGCATGTGGTGACATCTTTGCACATTTCACAGCAGTTTTGAAAGTGAGCAGTGCTAAAATGCGTGTTCCTCAGAATCAGAAATACATGACTGTCAACATTTTATTACACTGGTTCATGAATGTGTAACTGGAGTTCACAAATAAAATGCCCATACTATAAAAAGTGATTAATTGCCTTTACTTTTTTTTTTTTTTAAGTTTGTAAACCCATTGCTTTTAAGTCAATCAGTTAACTTTACTTAATGAAGTGATTAAACCTGTTGCCTTAAAATTAGGAATTTAAATATGTGCATAAATTTAAAAAAAAAAAAAAAAGTCAACAGTTCCAGGTCACGATAGGTTTACTCACTTTAAGTAAACTAATCGCTATTATGAGTGGCACTAAATGATTAATGCTTAATCATATTTAAAAACAACAAACCGTGTACACTACACCTTCACCAAACAAAATCAATAATGTAAAAAATGTGCAGCATTAATGAATTTTCTGAAGCAATGTTTGCAATGATTGTGTGTTTTTGAGGTCTTTTATTGAAACCAATAGCACCACATCACAAATGAATGCATGTACCAGGTGAGCTACTAAGCATGTTTACCATGTATGAAATCACATACATACATAGATATGTGATGTACATATGCTTCTGGTGGTACCAAATTTTCTTGTTGTGATTAATTGCAGAAGATATTGACCTAAGCTGCCAAAAGGATTATTTTAACAGGTATAATAACCAAAAAAAAAAAACTTGGTGTATTTCTTTATTATAAAAACATGTTCAGAGAAAATGAATTTTTAAAAAAATAGAAATTACAAAGGAATAATAAAATACAATAAGTAAAAATAATTTCAACAATGTTTAATGTCATGAGATATATAACATGTAAATATGTTTTTGGTTATAAATAAACCGCCTATTAAGTCTTCAAGCATTGCTTTAATGCGATGAACACCACTGCAATTACAACAATCTGAACAATCCAAAAGACATTACAGTTTTAATAATAAAGAATTATTCCCATGACGCCAATGATAATAATATTGTGCAAGTTCATCATCCCAATATATTGAAAATGTCTAGATGCAAATGTAAAACTCTTGCACTATGGTAAAAAAGTGTTTTGAGGTGATAAAAGTAAAGTAAGTCTTCATTCATTAACAATCTGCGCTTAAATCCTTTTTGTAAAAAGGAATTGGTATCACTTTATTTTGACGGCCCCTTTAACACATTTTGTTGATTTTAAGTTACATTGCAACAACATGCCAAATAATTCTCATTAGAGTATTAGTAGACTGTAAGGTTAAGGTTAGGGCTAGTGTAAGCTGAAGTGTACTTGCAATGTTTCTTACAGTCAGGATGTCTCTTGATGGAGCAGTATCAGTAGATATTAAGCACAGTCAACTAATACTCTAATGAGAATTGGTTTGTATGTAGTTGCAATGTAACTTATAGGCAACAAATTGTGCAAAAGGGACCATCAAAATAAAGGGATACCAAGGGATTATTTTTATTGGCGTATTACTGCCACTAGTGTTCACTTCAGCTGAAAACTGCATATTTGTAGCAATGTGTTTTGGCAAAAACAAGTCTGGATAGCAAACATCAACAATTAAGAATGATGGGTAGGCCATCCTGGACTGAAAATATTGGTTAATATTAAAAATCCAGATGCAATTCCCTGTGCACATAATGCAAGTAATCCCAGAATCAACTCATTCTAACGTACACTATCATTTCTCCAGTCTGTTAGCCTGCCGGACAGCAAGTGCAATTAAGAGCGAAGAGATTTCCACACACACCTGACTCCCCTCTCCTTATCATTATTAAAGCGAGGGAAAAAACGTGTCCCCTCCAATCAGAAATACACACAGCTAAACAGGGCCTGCCCAGCTAATGATAACCGCAGAGAGTGGCATACGTTTCCCTCTCAAGCCAGTCAAATCAAACCCGGCTGCTCAGGCCTGAGAGTAAAGAGTGCGCAGATTCTGTTATTGCTGAATACGAGAAGTTGATTTCGGTATTTAAGAGCAACAATGAGGCTAATTTCACAATCCTCTCGGTGTGTCATTAGGCGCTGCTCTACAATCTGCCACACAAGAACGAAGACAAAACACAATTACACCCGAGTGCTTTTAAAGAACTGGGATATGAAAGCGGTATTGTTTTGGCGAGGAGGCCAATCAGGACTTTATATGTGTGCAAATGTATATTTGCTCATGTGAGCCACACGTGCGCATGTATAGAAGTTGGTTTGACTTGTAATGAAGGATTGTGCTGCCAGGGTGAAATATAAATACTGAGTGCTAGAGTTAAAGAGTCCCTGCTATGATCCACATTGTGGGTTTTTTTGTACCTTTTAGTGCTTCTGATGGCAAGTCATTCACACATAGGAACTATACAATGTACATACGGCTATAGAAAAAATGAAGAGACCACTCAAAAATTCTCCGTTTCTCTGGATTTATTAGGAAAGTGCTTAGTTAAAGGTTTAATAACATTTGTTAGCATATTTTTACATTTATAATTGATTTATAATTATTATTTATTTATTTATTTTGCAAAAAATTACAGAATAATGAACATTTTTATTAGTTATGATTGAAAATCTGATTTATCCCCCCAAAATATAGTTTTTTTTTTAAACTACTTTGAAATTAGAACTAATACATTGGGATAGTTTTCTCTAAAAATATATATTTTTGCTATTTTGACCAATTGTCATTTACTTCATTTATAAGAAATCTCATCAAAAATCTTATTTTAATTAAACATGTAACTATAAATTGTAAATAGAGAGAGGCTGAGAGTTTCCAATTGGTCTCCTAATTTTTACTAAGTTGAGTATCTAAGTTATATGCATACAAAGTTAGAAATTATTCAAACAAAAAGGGTTACTGCAACTTCTAATGTTTGCAGATGTCACTTGTTTTGTTGTGTGCATCACAGTGACATCCATACATCTGAATAAAATATCCAAAAGTATCTGAATAATCAATATAGTGAAAGGCTTCCTCTAAATGGAGTAGTTGCACATCCTTAGCTCGTGGATGTGAATTTGGGCAGTGTGTGTGCAGTGATGATGTCTTCATGTAGAAGCTGTGCTGGGGATCTGCTTTACCACTGGGGAACATGCCTGGAGAGCAGAAGCCCCAGAGGGACAGATGGAGTACCCTTGGTGGACTGAACAATGAAGGAAAATGCCGTTCCATCATGGGATTATTGTAACTGCCGTTCCTGCACTATGAGTGTGCGAATCACCCTGGAATGGATTGTTTAAAAATGAATTCCCACATAACCTCATAAACATAATTTTAATAATACAGTCAGAGCCTCTTAAACTGTGTTTATGATTGTAATTAAATGGCCAAACCTTTATATAACCGTCAGAGCGTAAAACCGTGAGCGCATCCTCTCTCCCTCTCTCTCTCTCCTCTTGTGAGCAGAGAACCTCACTGCTGATGGTGGCAACTGTAGACTACTCTTAACCCAAAACCAAAATGTCAAAATTATAGAGAGCACAAATTACAGCATAGAAGGGTTGTGTGCTTTGCTCTTTTTTCTTTTTTTAAGCCGAGGAGGGGGTAAGAAAAGCTCAGAGAAATGCCAGGCTAACCTGCATTTAGATGCACACACATG
The DNA here is from genome assembly GCA_903798195.1 of Danio kyathit. Lineage (NCBI taxonomy): Eukaryota > Metazoa > Chordata > Actinopteri > Cypriniformes > Danionidae > Danio > Danio kyathit. The sequence continues at coordinate 31,017,956 of LR812531.1, read as the reverse complement.
TGGGACCCTAGATTGTCTGCTTTTTCACCCCCCAAATTCTGTTTTACAGCATGTTTTATATTACTTTTTTTGCCATTAAAATGTTTCTAGATTCATTCATTCATTTTCCTTTGACTTAGTCTCGTTATTAATCAGGGGTCGCCACAGCCAAATTAATCGCCAACTTATCCAGCATATGTTTTACACAGCGGATGCCCTTCCAGCTGCAACCCAGTACTAAGAAACACCCATACAGTAACATTCTCACATGCACACTACGGCCAATTTAGTTTACTTACTTCACCTACAGCGCATGTCTTTGGACTGTGGGGGAAACCGGAGCACCCGAAGGAAATCAACTCCAACATGGGGAGAACATGCAAACTCCACACAGAAATGCCAATTGACCCAGTCGGGACTCAGCGACCTTCTTGTTGTGAGGCGACAGTGCTAACCACCGAGCTATCACGTCATTAATTTTTCTAGATTAGATTACAAATACTAGATTATTTATCTGAACTCTTTTGGTACTAAATAAAATATTAATAATAAAAATGTGTCTAATTAATTGAAAAGATAAAACTCATTAAATTGAACATTTAATTACATTTACTTTAATACAGTTTTATAACTGATACAACAATATTTTTTGAAATATGTCTTTTTTCCTCTTTTTTTCATTTTAATAATTGCTTTATTATCCTTATTATTGTTATTACTTTCTACTGAACAATGGTAATAGACCTATTTCTGTCACAATTTTAAGGTAAACCAAAAGAAAAATAAGTCAACCTGTTTTGAAGCATCCTGTGTAAACAAATCCTTCACATTTAATACATTTCTAATTTTTATTAAACTAAAATTGTGTTCCCAACTCAATAAACCTGTCGCTGGGGTGGTATGTTTTTAAAAAGTACACTTTTGTATCTAACAGGCCCACATTTGTCCCTTAAAGCACAGGTGTCAAATCTAGTTCCTGGTCGCAGCTCTGCACAGATTATTTTAAACCCAGCTTCAACATACTTACCTGTAGGTTTCAAACGAAACTGAAAAACTCAATTAGTTTGATCAGGTGTGTTTAATTAGGATTGGAACTAAACTGTGCAGAGCTGCGGCCCTCCAGAAACTGGATTTGACACTTGTGCCTTAAAGGAACATATTATTATCTAAAAAGGACAAATGTGTACCTCAAAGTAACTTAAAAGGCACACAATTATTAAAGTATCAATATGCACCTTAAGGTAAAATAAGCATACCCTCCAAGTAGGGATGCAACGGGTTTTGAGAAATCGCCGACAAATGCCTGAAGTCGCAGGCAAATCAGTGCTCGTTCACGTGAGTAACAATTACAGAGTATGAACTATCAAAAACGCGATCTGAAGGAATTGCAGATGAGTCGCTGATACCTGTGAGATATTTGGCATGCCAAATATCTGGACCCGTCGCGTGAAATGTGTTCTGGTTGAAAATAACATCTGCGATCACCTACAGCCAATGAGAGAGCAGCATCCACTAGTATGAGTATCTGCAGGCCAGCAGGAGGTTCCTTTAAAGCCAGGTGAGCAAAATAAGTACATTTTCTACCCCACCAAAGGCTTTTTTCTCATTATGTATTTAATAACAAAAGATACTACGTGACCTCGCGTTGTTTCCATATCAATACTAGTGTTTGGTTGTGAGAGACGTAGTTTTCGGACCGAGACAAAGTTGTCTGCGATTCTTCCTATTCTATAATCATGCATTATGAAAACCCCTGTCGCCAATCCATCCTACAGTGTAAATAAAGCAGCGACGAAACGCTACCCCAGATAGTCATGCAGTGTGAAAACACCTGTGACGTGACTACTTTGAAAATCATACAGTCTGAAATCAGCATAAGGGCCATTCATATATCCCATCTTTTGTGCTCGCAAGTTTGTTATTTCCAATGGAGGCACGCAGCATGCGTTGAAAGAATGCAACAAGCGGACCGCGAGGCACGTGACAAGAACCGATTGATCAGCTTCATACTTTGTATGGAATATACACATTTCTACTCCAAAGAGAAAAAAAAATACAAAATGAAAATACCAAACAATTTTGTAATATAGTTGATCAAAAGTTCAGCCGCCTTTGACTACATTTGTTCTCTTTAAAATGGAAATCTTTAGCTAATATGAAGCTTAGATTTACATTAGACAAATACTACTATTTATTTATTTATTTATTTATTTATTTATTTATTTATTTATTTATTTATTTAATTTTTCTCTGTCATTTATTTTCAGTGTAAAATTATTGCCAAAAACTTTTTTCATTTACATTTAAGTTCAAAGAGATATGGACTATTGTTAGTTTTTTTTATTATTATTATGTGCTGTATTATTTGGTTACTGAGCAGCAATAAATAACACTTTAAAATATAATGAAGGAGTTTTCATGTGATTTTCTAAACTAGTAGTGCTTTGAAATTTATGAATGCATAATAAACGTGATAACCGTGATTATTCCTTAGACTATAATCGTACAACCAAAATCTATAATTGTTGCATCTCTACCTCCCAGTGACAGCTTTTGTACCTTCATTTGTGAGTGTGTATGATAAATGACATTTCTTTATGACAAGGTTCTGTCCACATTTTCTGAATTGTGAAATCAGAAATCAGCCCTGTTTAGAAAGAAGGAAAGGAAGGAAAGATAAAGTGACATTGGTTGTAATAAGCAGATTAATTAATCACTGTGCAAACTACTACACTGCTCCAAATGCATCAATTAATTAAAGCCAAATTCATTTATTCCTGTGGAGGAACACAGGCTTTGTGCCCAAAATCATTACCAGAGAAAAAGTCATTATTACTGGAATCATTGTTAGAAAATAGATCTTCGTCTGAGGTATCCCCAAAGGTTTACAGTTTTTTTAAAATACACTTTTCAATAGGACTAGGAGAACTAATTAAGCCCCAGCACAAACACCAAACTGGCATCAGCATTGCTCAAAACAAACAGATCATTCTTACAACGATACAGCAAAGCAGCACACGACTGAGGCTTCTGAAGCACAGATCATGGAGACCTCTTTTCTTCATTGTCTCTCTCTCTCAGAGCCAAAGAGAACGAGGGAATGAAATAGAAGGGAGGAGGTGGGGGTGAGTGAGATATTCACAGCACGTTCTGCATAAATGTATCGCTGCATCTGTAAGGAAGAGAAATTGGAGCTGTGCAGAGCTGGGGCCCGGGGCATGGCTTCAGACACTGTCAAAACATTTTCAGCCATTTTAATTAGAGGACCAAAGCCAGTTCTGAGGCTCCATAACATTTGCTTTCACATAATTGCACTTCGCTCAGCGTTTTCGCCCTTTCTGTCCCCCATCGTATTCAACTTGGGCAATTCATATTTCCATTAAGGCTTTTTTGTGCTTTTTCAATTTGAATATATTTTCTTATAGGACATTCAAACATTCATGAATAGCGTGTCCTACGGTGGCTGAACAGCTGGAAGTCTGTTCGCTTGTACTTCATTAATTATTCAGCTACCTTCGGCACTGTCACTGTGGTATAGTGTATATGAAGTACAGTACGCGAGAGAGAGGCTTCCATTCTGCCTCTCATTCCGCACTTTGTCTGCAATTTATCCCCTTTTAGGCTCAAATAGACGCACGAGCGTACAAATGCTGACGCTTTTTCAAATCAATTCAGAGGGGTAATTTTTTTCCCTTCTTCCTTCACACGCAATAGGTCAGCGGTCACCTGGATGAAAAACGCACACATCTACATGGAGAGACGAGGGATGTGCAGGGACATGCAGAGCAGGGCAGTAAGCAGAGGCAGCAGCTGTCGGCCGCAGAACATCACTCATCAACCTTATAGTACCATCAGCTCAGCAAACACAAGGCACTGGCCTCACGCCCTTGGAAATGCACACATGCATACAACACAAACACTTTAACGAGCCTCTAACAAGACGCCATTTTTCATGTCAGCAACAGGCTTACATGTAGAAATCATATTCATTTTAATGCATTTTAATATTTCAAATGATTTGACTAAAATTTGACTTAAACTTAAGCTGAAATAATGTTACAAAACCTGCATTTTTAATAGAGATTCATGTTTGGGGCATTGCAATAGCATAAACTGTGTTTCGGTTTTAAGAACAGAGTGCACCATACAGTGTGCAGCCCAATTTTTGGCACTGTACAAACAGTGTTTTGGCACTACTTAGTTTGTCTACAATGTGTCAACACTGAACAGTTCCACTGATTCACAGTCTGAACAGAAACGAGGCATGGGGCTCTATCATACACCCGGCGCGATAAGGCGCAAGACGTGTTTGGCACGATTTGTAGCTATTTTCAGACCAACGCAACCCTAATTTTCACATTTTGCACCACGTTGTTTAAATAGTAAATCCATTTGCGCCACTTTGTGAACTCATGGGCGTGCTGGTCTAAAATAGAGGTGTGTTAAGGTGCGTTGTTGGTGTCTTGCTATTTTGAAGAACTGAAATAAGCCGCGCCATTGACCAACTGAAAGCAGGTCTAAAGTCAAGCAAAGAGCACGTTAGTTATGCGCCTATGTGGGTTCAAACACATTCTTACACATCGATTAACATACATGATGTACAGAAATACATTAATATCTTTACATATGAAAAAAATTAAGGATTAAAATGTTCAAAAAATTTCTATTTTCTACATAAATATAAAAACCACTGCTTTCATGCCTCATCTCAGAGGGGCTTTTTCAGTTTATTCATGACAATTTGCATTTGTATAATGTTATTATTATTAGCAGTATTATTTATTATATGCATATTAATATTTGATTCAATAAAAACAAGTTAAGATTTGTCCACCTGTCGGGTTTTGGAGACGTATGCGGCACTATATGGGGCATAAGAATAGGACGTGTGTTTGGATATAACTCAGTTTTTTGACCACATTTCGTTGTTATTGTTTATTTATTTGTTTACAGGAAATTAGAACCGAATTTAGAAATAGTTTTGAAACCAATCTTTGCGCTTAACAAACGAATATGTAGGCTAATGGATGTCTTCAGTAGAGTGCGTACAACACCGTTTTCTTATCCACGAAAGTAAAAGAGTAAAGAGTAAAAGTAAAGAGAAAGTAAAGAGGCTGAATGGAGGAGGTTTGTTCTTCACCCTTGTGCTGCAGATGGTCTGTTTAACTGTTTTCTCGCTAGTGAAGTGTTCAGTTTTTATACTTACAAGGTCAGCCATGTAAATAGCAAATGCGCCATGCCACGATGCAACTGACTCTTAAAGGAAATGTGAGATGAGACTCTGATTGGTTTAATGCAAGTTATGCTCAAAACAGCCATAACTTATTAAGAGAATAAGCACAACCCTGTTAGACACATGTGCCGGGGCACAGAGCGTATTTTCCGTCTATAAAATAGCAAACGTTAGCAAAACACTTAATGTTTTTGCGCCATGCGCTTTAGACTTTGCACCTAGATCATTAAAATAGAGCGCATGACAGCAACAACAAAACTACAAAATCCCTCAAGACGACAAAAACAATCAAAGCCCATGTTGACGAGTGTTATTTTGAGTACTAAGACATTTCTGTTGCTCAAAATATTTTGAGAGATACTTGATGAGGAATCTTTATATTGCTCAAGTGTTGAGTGTCACATTACCAAATTTAATATACTTTGAAATACTGTGTTCATACACTAATGTATCAACGCAAAAACTTAAAGTATATGTCACACTTAACTGTGACCACAATTAAATGACGTATTTTTTCAGATTCATACCACACGTACAATCATTTTGTGTAAACAACACACAAATAAAATACCAAAACGGTGTACTGTAAGTAATACACATACACATACAAAAACCTGGATTATCTGATTGACATTCCAATACAGTGGATCTGTCATTAAGCTTACAAAATGATGCAGAATTTAGCAATGATGCGCTTGACTGATTTCACTGTTACTACTACAGAGTTTTTCAACAGATAATAAAGTTACAATTAATTGTTTTTACATGTCATTTGCATGTGCACTCCAAAGGCAATCCTAAAAACTGACTGGCTCTTTTAACTAAAAGCCAGGACTTTATCTTTTTTTAACATCTGCCATACTAAATGTTGCAATTTCTATCATCATTTTCCTATAAGTGGTCCATCTCCTCCCCTTTATTCAGTCTCTGGTTTCTCTCTCTCTTTTGCTCTTATTCATTTGTCCATCGGCACTAGGGGGTTGTTCAGGTGTTTGTTTTTCCCAGCCCAGACTATCTTTGGAAATGTTTTTTTTTTTCTCCACTATCTGGCTGCAGGTCTGCACTGACTCAACCTTAGGGGTTCAGAAAGGAGAAGGGGAGGGGAGGCAGTTGATGAGAGAGAAAAAGAAAGAAAAGAACAAAAGGAAAAGTTAAACCTGTAAGTCAGAGCCCTTTTTGCTCTGCAGTCTCAAGAGAAGAAACCTCAGCAAGACTGACCCTCTCTCATAAACACACACATACACAATCGAACACACACCTCACCTCACCAAGAGGCCGCTTTCTGCCTCACAGATGCCCAGAGCTCTCAAAACAACAAGGAAAGATGAAGAGAAACAGAGCGAGTAAGAGAAAACAAAGTGAGGCATATGGGACTTTGAGTCTGTTTTTGATAGAAAATGGAATATTGAGAACATTAGAATAGAAAATTGGTCCCAAGAGCTACAATTATTGCATGAATATATTCAATTACTGTATAAAAGAACTAGAATCCAGCAACAATAATACTGGAATATCCAATATCTTCAAGTACTTTTCTATATATACAGTATATACCCGTTTTTTCAAAATATGTCAAATTATCCATGGGTAAAGTAAACACGACCACTGAAAACGTAAACAAGCAGCAACACAATTTCATCTCTCACCTTTTGCTCTCACCTTTTTTCTGTATTGGAAAACAATCTTTGAATATATTCAACAACCAGTATTTTCAGCCATTTTTACAACAAATTTGTACTGTAACTGCTGCCCTGTCAACAGTAAAATCCCGTGAATGATCCAGGTGGCAGTAAGGAGGGTGAGAGAGTCATAAAAAAAGTTTATTCACACAACTGCCTCTTGCTGCCTCCTGAAGTCACTGACCCTTGCACTACAAGAGCTGACAAACATGCAGTGAGAGGTGTGAGGAGCATGAGTGTGTGTGTAAAACGTGGCGAAACCCTTAAGATCTGACTGGAATTAGCTGCTACACTAATTCAGAAGCTTCAACTCAAATCAATGGCGGAGGACATGTCCACATGCAGCATCCACTGGCAATAATTCATGAATAAAATAAAAATCACATCCATAAACGCTTTCATTTTTATTTATTTAGCCATATTATGCAAAGCAAACGATGAAGTTTTGGGAATGATACAAGGTGTTATGATTTATATGTTGTTGTTGGTATTATTATTAATAATAATAATATATTAATATTAATAATAATAGAAATATATCTAAAATATTACACTGTATTTACTAATGTAAATAAAATAGCATGACTATGTCAAACTCGGCAGTTTTGGGAATGATACAAGGTGTTATGATTATATGATGTTATTATTATTAATATAATATAATATAATATAATATAATATAATATAATATAGTTCCCAGAGATGGGTTGCGGCTGGAAGGGCATCCGCTGCGTAAAATCGTGCTGGATAAGTTGGCGGTTCATTCCGCTGTGGCGACCCCGCAAGGGACAAAGCCGACAAGAAAATGAATGAATGAATGATAATATAATATAATAATAGAAATATATCTAAAATATTACACTATTTACTAATGGAAATAAAATAGCATGACTGGCAAACTGGGCCGTTTTGGGAATAATACAAGGTGTTACGTTTTGCATAATAACTTACACTGTATTTACTAATGTAAATAAAAATGGCATACTAAGGATAAAAAAAGAATAACCAAAAAACATCACATTACAGCCTTTTTAGAGGATAGTAAGAAAGAAGAGCTTGGTTACAAAAAAAAAAAAGAAAAGAAAAGCGATGAGAGAAAGTCCAAACAGATAGATCACTCGCTCTGCCTCACGGCTCAGGCCTGTGTCTGACAAGAGGACAAAAATTTCTCTAAATTATTCAGAGTGGACAAGCACACATCTACTGGGCACTGCCCTAAAAAGAACATATCCAGAGAGTGGGAAAGTAAGTGAGAGGCTAGCAGGGGTTGGGAGGGAGAAAATGGGAGAGGGACGGAGAGAGAGAGAGAGAGAGGGAGAGAGAGAGAGAGAAGCAGCAGTTTGATGAACGTCAGAAGAAAGGCAGTATTGCAGCAGCAGGCCGCCTGGGGCTAGTTGTGTAGGAGAACACAGAGGCACACAGCCGTTACAGAGCAGTCAATAACGACACAGCCTCTGACATTTACACAAACACCAAGGCCTCGCCACTAGCGCCAAACAAACACCCCCAAAACACATACACACCGCCTTTAAAGGAAGCCCACAGTAGCTCCTTGCATGAAGAAGCAGAAAGGAAACCAAAAAAAAAAAAAGAGGAAGCAACGGACAAGTGTGTAGCAGCTTTTTGCGCCACGGTTGATTTAAAGACAGGGCATGTAAGGAGATTGAGAGGTGTTGAAGATCCCTTCTCCTTAGCGCTCTCTCTTATCATCAATCTCTTCCAGAGAAATTACCGGCCGCCCTGGTTTAGTTTTTCATCTTACTTAAGAGGCAAGGGAGAGGGCAGCTGGCAAATTACAGAAATATATAAATCACACATTAAAAAGTTCCAGAAAACTATTTGCAATCCTTTTTTTAGTGGTGTGTGCGTGTTCGACTGTGAGTGCTCCATTAGGGCATTTTGAGAGCAGTCTAATGTGGCTAATGTTCCCATCAGAGATACTCTAAGTGCTGTGCCATTCATTTCCCTTCCACCCCCCTGAGCGCAGCGGTCACAAGCCCTCCAAATGCTTCCCTTCGAGGAGTGGCCAGCGCCTTTTAGCCAGGCCCAAAAGATCGGCCGGCCGCGCGGGAAGAGCCAGGGCCCGACCACCGACGCCCACTCCCAAAGCTATGGGTCTACTAATTACCCCCATCTCGACACCAACAAACAACTTTTAAGACCTATTAGAGGACAGTTGTCCGGGAAGGGGTTTTATATCCCATTAAAACCAGAAGATTAAATTGCTATTCACATAAATTCAGCCGGCCTCAGATGCCGGTAGGACTCGGATGCTAATAGCGTGTGGCCTATCACTGCTAAACAGGCTACGGCAGGATGCCACCCTCCTGGAAAATAGCCTCGAGTGCAATCGCATAAATAACCTCGGCTTTTCTGTTGAAGCCATTTCAGGTTTCAGTGGAATTCCTGTTCTCACGTCTCTCCCGACCTGTTTTTGTCTTCGCGCTCCCCGTGCTCCACTCCCAGAATCCCCTCAGCATTCGCTATCTAGGTTTCTTTGTTGCTCCTGCCTTTCTCGGCTTTCGGTACGGCCTGGAGGAAGGGGGGGTGGGCAGGACGAACGGGCTGGATCTGCCGGGGCAAGAACTAGAGGTAATGTCAGCCAAGGCCAGAGAGAGCGAAACCCAGCAACCATGTCAAAGCCAACAAACACTCCCTATCTCATTCCCAAAGGAACTCTGTGACTCACTCTCCAGCAAGCCCCACAATTCGCTCCAAAACCTCTCAGTGTAGCCATAACATACATGCCTCAAATTTGGCGAAGAAACCGCAGTGACTAATATGTGATACGTGTGTGTTGGGTTGAAGACCTACAACTTGACAGAACTTTTCAGAGAGCATGAGGACACCAAACCCCACAGAACTCCGACTGACCTGATACATCACACCACCCTCCTGACTGCTGCCCCGAGCTGTGTGACATGTCCACCGGGTCTGGGGAGAACATGTGACATCCATGCCTTAAAGAAGGAGCTCTCAGCACATCTATCGAGCGCAGCGGGGACACGAGGCCACACACAAACAGAGCACTGTTTCAAGAGCGGCCAAGGCAGGCTGTTGCATTCCTCCCGACTGGCGCATGGCCGGCTGGTAAGAGTGTGGTCGGCCTGCAGTGCTGCCCCTCGTTTCAATCGCTTAAACACACACTGGGTCTGCTCTCACTCGCTCTCTCTCTCTCTCTCCCTGGAGACGCATGTTTTG